>CM053036.1:20814970-20869237 GCA_028564925.1 Lithobates sylvaticus | reverse complement strand
GCACCATTTTTGCATGCATACACCACAACACACGGTAGTGTGTTATTGTGTGTTGCGGTTCACTGCAAAGAGCACTGGGGTGCCATTAAGAATGAATGGCACTGCAATGTATATACGCATGTAACCATGTCTTATGTTATGGCTTATGGGCCCTTAAAGTGGATGTAAACCCGATTCATGAAATTTGAGCTGGGCACATATATCTGCAGTGTTTTCTTATCTCTTTTCAAAGCACTATGTCCCATAGCTGTCTCCTGCTCCGTTCTTCTGTCATCAGCCTGATAACTCCTGATAAGTTCTCTGTCACATGTGATAAAAGCAGCCAGAGTTTAGTGTTGGGGAGGATGCTCTAAATAGATTAGCAGAGTGCTGAACCATTCAACAAACAGCTCTGAAAGTCTCTACCTATGAGGAGAGAGGGGTGTGTGCCTTTCCTCCAATCAGCTATCTTGGCTGTATGCCCAGGCTTCACTGCAGTGCTGACCAGGAAGAGAAAATCTCCTAACACGATATGAACTTTCTAAAGACTATAGAAAGATCAAGACAGCAGATATACATGTAAAACTTATGTAGGGAGATTAGTTTCATCCCTGTGTATCACCTGAGGCTGTTCACTTCACTGGGTATATGTGAGGGTTTACATTAGTTATGTGCAATTTGTTTGGTTCTGAATTTGTTTTTTAACTACTTCCCACCCGGCCACTGGATATATATGGCCGGGTGGGAGCCGCCTACTTCTGATTGGACGTTCCTAAACGTCCATCAGAAGTAGGGGGATCGCGCGTGCGATGCGCTCATGTCACCTGGATACGGCGCATCTCGGATCGGCAGGAGGGCTCTGTGATTGGCCCTCCTGATCACATTACGGCCGTGTCCAATCACAGCCGTCATGTGATGTAAGCAAACAGCCGGTTGCTAGGCAATCGGCTCTCCTCTCCTCACACGGAAGTCGTCGGTGAGGAGAGCTGATCGCTGCAGCCGGCTGGTGATCAGTGAGTATTAGCTGTTTTTTTACTCACTGATCACCAGTCTAGTGTCCACAACAGTGTACCAACACAGTAAAACACACATGTCCCCAAACATGTCCCCAAAACATACATGTCCCCAAAACACACATGTCCCCAAATAATAAAAACACATGTCCCCCACATATGTCCCAGTAAAATCACATGTGCCAATGATTATCTGCACACATATGTCCGTGATCACCTGCACACATCTGTACATGATTATTTGCGTACATATGTCCGTGATCACGCAAACCAATTATTATACACTTTTTTTTTTACTAAAAACATGTAGCAGAATACATTTTGGCTTAAATTTATGACAAAATTTGATTTTATTGGATTTCGTTTAAAAAAGAAAGGAGAAAATATATTTTTTTTTCAAAATTTCCGCTATTTTTTCGCTTATATCACAAAAAAAAAATGGAGTCATGAATAAATACCACCAAACTAAAGCTCTATTTGTGCGAACAAAATGATAAAAATTTCATTTGGGTACAGCATTGCATGACCACACAATTGTCATTGAAAGAGCGAGAGCGATGAAAGCTGAAAATTGGTCTGGGAAGGAAGGGGGCGAAAGTGCCCTGTATTGTAGTGGTTAACGAATTTCGACAAATTCGTTAATTGACTTCTATATCCGAAATAGCAAAAACCTGTTTAACAATTTTTTTCAAATATTCGAAAATTCATAAATCTGACAATCCAAAAACCTGAAAATTTGAAAATCTGATTTAACAATTAACTAATAATAACTTAACTATACTGTAACTATTAAATTATAGATATTGAAATTTTCGTTTAAATTTGGCTGTTAGTGAACATAACGAATACGAATTTATCCGAAGTTACGAATGATCCAAAATATCGAATGCATGACTAAACGAATGGAACGTAACCAATTAATAATAATAAATAATAATAATAAAAACATTATTATTATTATTTATTATAAATTTGTTCCGTTCCATTTGTTTAGATGCGGCAATAGTTCTTTCCGATAATTCGTAACTTTGGATAAATTTCTTATTTGTTATGTTCACTAACAGCCAAATTTGAAAGAAAATTCCAATACCTAAAATGTAATAGCTAGTTATTATTAATTAGTTAGTTATTTTTTCAAATTTGGGGATTTTCTTCCTTATTTTCAAATTTATGAATTTTCAAATTTACAAATTTCGACCATAAGGAATGACCCGAAAAACGAAAAAAAATAAAAATAAATGAATGAAACGAAAAATGTACAAATTTTTTGGCAGTGCACGTCTAGTTTACATCCGCTTCAATTGAAATTGTAATGTCTGAAGGAAATCTAAGACCAGAAGGCAGTTTTAAATTAATACAAAATGTTTTCCATTTTTTTTTTCTATTTTTTTAACGAATTTCGACAAATTCGTTAATTGACTTAACCACTACAATACTGTGCACTTTCGCCCACTTCCTTCCCAGACCAATTTTCAGCTTTCAGCGCTCTCACACTTTCAGTGACAATTGCGCGGTCATGCAATGCTGTAACCAAATTAATTTTTTATCATTTTGTTCGCACAAATAGAGCTTTAGTTTGGTGGTATTTATTCGCGACTCCGTTTTAAATTTTTTGCGATATAAGCGAAAACATAGCGGAAATTTTGAAAAAAAACAATATTTTCTCCAATAAAATAGAAATCCAATAAAATCTAATTTTGTCATAAATTTAAGCCAAAATGTATTCTTCTACATGTTTTTTGTAAAAAAAATTCTGTTAAGTGTATAATAATTGGTTTGCGTGATCACGGACATATGTACGCAAATGATCATGTACATATGTGTGCAGGTGATCACGGACATATGTGTGATAACAGATGTAACAGATAATCATTGGCACATGTTATTTTACTGGGACATATGTGAGGGACATGTGTTTTTATTATTTGGGGACATGTGTGTTTTGGGGACATGTGTGTTTTGGGGACATGTGTGTTTTACTGTGGGGACATGTGTGTTTTACTGTGGGGACACTACACTGGTGATCAGTGAGAAAAAAAGCTGTAAAAAAAAAAAAAACAGCTAATACTCACTGATCACCAGCCGCTGCAGCGATCCGCTCTCCTCTCCTCACCGTCGACTTCTGTGTGAGGAGAGGAGAGCCGATTGCCTAGCAACCGGCTGTTTGCTTACATCACATGACGGCTGTGATTGGACACGGCCGTCATGTGATCAGGAGGGCCAATCACCGAGACCTCCTGCTGATCCGAGATGCGCCGTGTCCGGGTAACACGAGCGCATCGGGATCGCGCCGCTGCGCGGGCACGCGCTCGCGATCCCGCTACTTCTGAACGACGTTCCGGAACGTCCTATCAGAAGTAGACGGCTCCCACCCGGCCGTATATGTACGTGAGAAGTAGTTAAATATCCGAAATAGCGAAAAACCATTTAACACATTTTTCCAAATATTCAAAATATTTGAAAATTCATAAATTCGTCAATCTGAAAATCCAAAAACCCGAAAATTTGAAAATCTGAATTAAGAATTAACTAATAATAACTTAACTATTACTAACTATTAATATAAAGGTATTGGAATTTCCATTCAAATTTGGCTGTTAGTGAACGTAATGAATATGAATTGCCATATCTAAACGAATGGATCGTAACTAATTAATAATATATATATTTAATAATTATAAATAACAATAATAATAATAAAAACGTTATTATTATTATTTATTATAAATTTGTTGCGTTCCATTTGTTTAGATGCGGCATTCGTTCTTTCCGATAATTTGTAACTTCGGTTAAATTTGTATTCGTTTTGTTATTCGAATTTACAAATTTTTCGGCAGTGCACATCTAGTTTACATCCACTTCAATTGAAATAGTAATGTCTCAAGGAAATCTAAAACCAGAAGGCAGAAGGTGTTAAATTAATAAAAAATGTTTTCCAGGTGTCCCAGTTGACTACACTAGCCAAGGAAAAAAAACCCTAAGACCCCTTTCACAATGAGATGTTTTTCAGGCGCTTTTGCGCTAAAAATAGTGTCTGTAAAACACCTGAAAAACGGCTCCCCTGCCGGAGTGCTTTCACACTGGCAGAATGTTAAAAAAACTCCTGCAAGCAGCATCTTTGGAGCAGTGAAGGAGCCCGCTCCTAAAGTGCCCCTGCCCATTGAAATGAATAGGCACCGCTACCGAACCGCCGGCAAAGCGCGGCTGCAGTGGTGCTTTGCAGGTCGTTTTAACCCTTTTTCGACCACTAGCGGGGTTAAATGTGCCCCACTAGCAGGTGAAAACCCCTGCAAAAACGATGGTAAAGCGCCGCTAAAAATATCACCGCTTTACCGCCGACGGCGAGGACGCCACAGTGTGAAAGGGGCCTAAAAGAATAAGTCCTCTTTCACACTGGGGTGCTTTGAAGGCGCTCAGCGCTAAAAATAGCACTTGCAAAGCGCCCTGAAACAGCCGCTGCTGTTTCTCCAGTGTGAAAACCCCGAGGGCTTTCACACTGGAGCAGTGCGCTGGCAGGACGGTCAAAAAAGTCTTGCAAGCTGCATCTTTGGAGCGCTGTAGGAGCGGTGTATTTACCGTTCCTAAAGCGCCCCTTCCCATTGAAAACAATGGGGCAGCGCTGCAAACCCCGCCTGCAAAGCCCCGCTACAACTGTGCTTTGCGGCCGTTTTTAACCCATTTTCGACCACTAGCGGGGGTTAAAACCTCCCCGCTAGCGGCCGAATAGCGCCGCTAATATGATGGTAAAGCACCGCTAAATATAGCGCCGCTTTACCACCAACACCCGCGACGATCCTGTTAGGGATGGAGCCTAAACACAGGCATCCAACACAAGTGAACAGATCGATGGGCTGCACTAAAGGAATCAGGCTCCAAAAGGTAGTGATAAAGATATATTTATTAATAATAAAGACACGCATAAACACAGCAACCACAAACAAGCAAGAACACAAATAACACTGCAAACCCCCAAGCCCTAATCTAACTAACTAACTATACACTTCAAGGAAATGGAACACACACACACACACACACACACACACACACACACACACACACACACACACACACACACACACGGCAGGGAGGAGAGACCAAGGGGGAAACAGGAAGCAAGGGAACATCAAGGCAGGAGACAGGGGACGGGTCTCAGGAACCAGGTAAGGGGGACAACATCCAGGACAGGGCAGGAAGCAGATAACGGGTCAGGTTACAGGTACAGGTACAGGTTTCAGGTCCAGGATCAGGTTTCAGACAGGCAAGACAGGGCTACAGAAAGGAATACTGAAGCACTGAACCTCAGTGAAGGACAGGCTTATATACCCAGCAAATCCACAACAGGTGTAGCCTGATTCCTGGCATGTCCATCTGCTGGGAGACCCCCGCTGGTGGCCACCAGAACTGCACCCTTTGATGTTGAAGGAAGTAGTGACACCACCAGGCGATCCAGGTAATAACACCATTCCTGACAATGTCCATCGGCTGGGAGACCCCTGCTGGTGGCCACCAGAACTGCACCCTTTGATGCCAAAGGAAAGAGTGACACCAGCAGGCGATCCAGGTAATAGCACCGTTCCTGACAGTTCCCCCCCCTAAGGAGTGGCCTCTGGACACTCCATTCTGCCCTAGATCTGGCAGTGCATGTAAAAGTGGAAGAGTCCCAAAAAGTCTTCTCTGTGACCGCAGACCTCCTTGCGCTCTCTGGCCAGAGTCTCTTAACCTACTAGGAGGCGTGCCACCCGAGTCCGGCAATGGGACATGTACCCCACCACCAGGGTCTGGAAGTTTAGATCTGGAAATAAAAACAGACAGGGCAGCAGGCTCCGGGTCATCAGGCTGGGCAGCGGGCACCAGGTCATCAGGCTGGGCAGCGAGCTTCGGGTCATCAGGCTGGGCAGCGAGCTTGGGCAGCGGACAGGAACTCATCAGGCTGGGCAGCGGACAGGAACTCATCAGGCTGGGCAGCGGACAGGAACTCATCAGGCTGGGCAGCGGACAGGAACTCATCAGGCTGGGCAGCGGACAGGAACTCATCAGGCTGGGCAGCGGACAGGAACTCATCAGGCTGGGCAGCGGACAGGAACTCATCAGGCTGGGCAGCGGACAGGAACTCATCAGGCTGGGCAGCAGACAGGAACTCATCAGGCTGGGCAGCAGACAGGAACTCATCAGGCTGGGCAGCAGACAGGAACTCATCAGGCTGGGCAGCAGACAGGAACTCATCAGGCTGGGCAGCAGACAGGAACTCATCAGGCTGGGCAGCAGACAGGAACTCATCAGGCTGGGCAGCAGACAGGAACTCATCAGGCTGGGCAGCAGACAGGAACTCATCAGGCTGGGCAGCAGACAGGAACTCATCAGGCTGGGCAGCAGACAGGAACTCATCAGGCTGGGCAGCAGACAGGAACTCATCAGGCTGGGCAGCAGACAGGAACTCATCAGGCTGGGCAGCAGACAGGAACACCTCAGGCTGGGCAGCAGACAGGAACACCTCAGGCTGGGCAGCAGACAGGAACACCTCAGGCTGGGCAGCAGACAGGAACACCTCAGGCTGGGCAGCAGACAGGAACACCTCAGGCTGGGCAGCAGACAGGAACACCTCAGGCTGGGCAGCAGACAGGAACACCTCAGGCTGGGCAGCAGACAGGAACACCTCAGGCTGGGCAGCAGACAGGAACACCTCAGGCTGGGCAGCAGACAGGAACACCTCAGGCTGGGCAGCAGACAGGAACACCTCAGGCTGGGCAGCAGACAGGAACACCTCAGGCTGGGCAGCAGACAGGAACACATCAGGCTGGGAAGCAGGAACAGGCACATCAAGCTGGGCAGTAGGCACGGGCACTTTAGGCTGGGCAGCAGGAACGGGCACATCAAGCTGGGCAGCAGGTACGGGCACTTTAGGCTGGGCAGCGGGAACAGGCACATCAGGCTGGGCAGCAGGAACAGGCACATCAAGCTGGGCAGCAGGAACAGGCACATCAAGCTGGGCAGCAGGAACGGGCACATCAAGCTGGGCAGCAGGTATGGGCACATCAAGCTGGGCAGCAGGTATGGGCACTTTTGGCTGGGCAGCGGGAACAGGCACATCAGGCTGGGCAGCAGGAACAGGCACATCAAGCTGGGCAGCAGGAACAGGCACATCAAGCTGGGCAGCATGAACAGGCACATCAAGCTGGGCAGCGGGAACAGGCACATCAGCTGGGCAGCAGGAACAGGCACATCAAGCTGGGCAGCAGGAACAGGCACATCAAGCTGGGCAGCAGGAACAGGCACATCAAGCTGGGCAGCAGGAACAGGCACATCAAGCTGGGCAGCAGGAACAGGCACATCAGGCTGGGCAGCAGACAGGAACACTTTGGGCTGGGCAGCAGACAGGAACACCTCAGGCTGGGCAGCAGACAGGAACACCTCAGGCTGGGCAGCAGACAGTGGCTCATCAGGCTGGGCAGCAGGCGCGGGCACGTCAGGCTGGGCAGCAGGCACGGGCACATCAGGCTTGGCAGCAGGCACGGGCACATCAAGCTGGGCAGCGGGCACATCAAGCTGGGCAGCGGGCACGGGCACATCAAGCTGGGCAGCGGGCACATCAGACTGGAAAACTGGCAGCGGGTCATCAGACTGGAAAACTGGCAGCGGGTCATCAGACTGGAAAACTGGCAGCAGGACATCAGACTGGGAAGCTGAGACATCAGGCTTGAGGGCTGGAACATCAGGCTGGAAGGCTGGAACATCAGGCTGGAAGGCTGGCATCGGAACATCAGACTGGAAGGCTGGGACATCAGGCTGGAAGGCTAGGACGTCAGACTGGAAGGCTGGAACGTCAGGCTGGAGGGCTGGCACCAGGACATCAGACTGGGACATCAGGCTGGAAGGCTAGGACATCAGGCTGGAAGGCTGGAACATCAGGCTGGAGGGCTGGCACCAGGACATCAGGCTGGAAGGCTAGTACTGGCTCTTCAGGCTGGATTGCTGGCACCTCCGGCTGGAACTCTGGCGCTTCAGGCTGGGACAGATTAGTGGGTGTGGAGGCAGATTGGGTTACTGGCAGGATCGTTTTGGTCGGGAAGAACTTTCGTTTTTTCTTTGACTTGGTCGCTGAAGCTTTGTAGGTTGGGGGTGCAGCAGACAGGAAAGGAGTGTTGGGATTTGGCAGAGAAGAGGTAGGGGAGTTGTATGCAGGATAGGTACAGGGAGAGGAGACCGGGTATGAATATTTGGTTGGGAGCAATGTATACTGGGTGGCAACTGAGTTTGGCATGGGTGATGGGGAAACATACATTTGTGGATTTGTAGGCAGCTGAGAAGAGGCAGGGGGGTTAAATGCAGGATAGGTACAGGGAGAAGAGACCGGATATGAATATTTGGTTGGGAGCAGTGTATACTGGGTGGCAACTGGGTTTGGTATGGGTGATGGGGAAACATACATTTGGGTAGGCTGGTGTCTGATGGCAGAAGTGGTTTGTTTGGCTGGGGCTAATTGCATCATGCCAGACCATGCTGAAAGTATGGGTTGTACAAATTGTGAATTCAAGTTTCCCTGTCTAACAAAAGACTGCGCAGACACAATGCATTCAGAAATCACCTGTGGGGAATAGCCAGAGTAGTGCTCAAAAAAGTCGTCGGGATCATCTTCAAAAAGCCATACTAGCGATACAACCTGATTCATATCAAAAGGGGGAGTGAAATCATCACGGCCCTCAGGAATACAGGGCAGGGCCAGCTCGGCACAAATCTGGATCAGGGGCTGCACGTCCTCAAAAAGAAAATGGCCCTGATCAACAAAAGCATGGGCTATACGGTTGCACTCCAGTAGTTGCTCCCTAGTATAGCCACCCAAAGTCTGATAACAAAGAGCTCTTTCTTCCAATGCCAGGAGTGAAAGATACAAAATATCTTCCAGCTGCATCTTCCTTGACAAAAGCAAGTGTCCAGACCCAATTCCCAAGTGCAGCCGATCTGTTAGTATGGCTTCAGTATTCTGTTAGGGATGGAGCCTAAACACAGGCATCCAACACAAGTGAACAGATCGATGGGCTGCACTAAAGGAATCAGGCTCCAAAAGGTAGTGATAAAGATATATTTATTAATAATAAAGACACACATAAACACAGCAACCACAAACAAGCAAGAACACAAATAACACTGCAAACCCCCAAGCCCTAATCTAACTAACTAACTATACACTTCAAGGAAATGGAACATATATATATACACAAGGCAGGGAGGAGAGACCAAGGGGGAAACAGGAAGCAAGGGAACATCAAGGCAGGAGACAGGGGACGGGTCTCAGGAACCAGGTAAGGGGGACAACATCCAGGACAGGGCAGGAAGCAGATAACGGGTCAGGTTACAGGTACAGGTTACAGGTACAGGTACAGGTACAGGTACAGGTACAGGTACAGGTACAGGTACAGGTACAGGTACAGGTACAGGTTTCAGACAGGCAAGACAGGGCTACAGAAAGGAATACTGAAGCACTGAACCTCAGTGAAGGACAGGCTTATATACCCAGCAAATCCACAACAGGTGTAGCCTGATTCCTGGCATGTCCATCTGCTGGGAGACCCCCGCTGGTGGCCACCAGAACTGCACCCTTTGATGTTGAAGGAAGTAGTGACACCACCAGGCGATCCAGGTAATAACACCATTCCTGACAATGTCCATCTGCTGGGAGACCCCTGCTGGTGGCCACCAGAACTGCACCCTTTGATGCCAAAGGAAAGAGTGACACCAGCAGGCGATCCAGGTAATAGCACCGTTCCTGACAGATCCAGTGTGAAAGTAGCCTAAGGCCCTTTTCACACTGAGGCACTTGTAAATTGCCAGTAAAAGGCCCCTTTCACACTGAGGCGCTTTGCAGGCGCTAAGGTTCTAAAAATAGAGCCTGCAAAGCGCCTTCAAACAGCCGCTGCTGTCTCTCCAGTGTGAAAGCCCGAGGGCTTTCACACTGGAGCAGTGCGCTTGCAGGACGCTGAAAAATGTCCTGCAAGCCGCATCTTTGGAGCGCTGTAGGAGCGGTGTATTTACCGCTCCTAAAGCGCTCCTTCCCATTGAAAACAATGGGGCAGCGCTCCAAACCCGCCTGTAAAGTGCCGCTTTGGGTTTTAACCCTTTTTCGGCCACTAGCGGGGGGGGTAAAAAGGGTTGCTAAAACGACGGTAAAACGACGGTAAAGCGATGCTAAATATAGCGCCGCTTTACCGCCAGCGTGCCCAGCGTCTCAGTGTGAAAGTAGACGAACACTGAGCGCTTTTGAAGAGTTTTTTCAGGCGCTTTTGAAGAGCTTTCAATTGATTTCAATGGAGAGGTGCATTTTTGTTCACCACCCTGCCAGCGCACTGCCCCAGTGTGAAAGCTTTCAATTAATTTTAATGAAAATAGGTTTTCGTGAGCTTTTCAGGTTCTTTTTTTAGCGTGAAAGCGCCTGAAAAGCGCCTCAGTGTGAAAAGGGCCTAAAGGGAAAAAAAGTTTACTATGCACAACCAAATCAGTTCAGAGGATATGTAGTGTAGTCCTCCACCTCCAATATGTAGTTCCCCAATAATATACATATAGCTGCATACAATATATACATCAACCTGTTATTATTTTTTTTCAGCTTCAGTACCTGAACGAGGAAGACTGATACCCAACATGGGGATAGTAGAAGAGAAAGAAAAGGAGAAGGTTCGGACATATTTTCCTGAGACCTGGCTATGGGAACTTATAGCAGTAGGGTGAGTCCCAGCTTGTACATCCAGTATAAAAAGAGATAATTTAAAGTGGAAATGCAGCCAACACATGTTTTGTCCAATGAAAAAGAAGGGTTAGATCATCTGTCAGGTGCTTTCTGTGTCCTTATTTGGAGGATTCACTCATTTTCTGTAATGGTGAAATGTTGCGGTTTTCAAGAGATTTTGTCTCAATCTCAGACACATCCGTATTTTGAGGCACCGTTGCCTGTTTGGAGACCAGGAAATGATAGAAGATAGATTAGATAGATTCACACAAGTCATTACATTTACCATGGGTGTTGTAATGACTAGATGGGTGGCAAGCTTAACCACTTACGCCCCGGAAGATTTGACTGCTGAATGACCAGGCCATTTTTTGCGATTCGGCACTGCAACGCTTTAACTGACAATTGCGCGGTCGCGCGACTTTGTACCCAAAAAAATTGTCCTTTTTTCTCACAAATAGAGTTTTCTTTTGGTGGTATTTGATCACCTCTGCGTTTTCGTTTTTTTTTGCGCTATAAACAAAAAAAGACCGAAAATTATGAAAAAACTTTAGAAAAACAATAGAATATAAAGAAGATAACCATTTCCCAAAATTAAAATAGAATCAATTCAAATTTGAATAGAATTGAAAAGCATAGATTAGAATAGGAAGATAGTTATATTCATTCTATTCTGTTATTTTTTTCTATACTATTGTGTTATTTTCTATTCTATTCTACTCTATTCTTTTCTATTCAAATTCGAATTGATTCTATTTGAATTTTGGAAAATGGTTATATTATTTCTATTCTATTCTATTGTTTTTTTTAATTCTATTCTTTTCTATTCTATTTGAATTTCAGATGTTTATAATCTATTTAATTATATTTTTATTTTATTCTATTCTATTCCATTCTATTCTCTTCTTTTATTTTCTATCCTATTTTGTTCTGTTTTACTCTATTATATTCTATTCTTTTATTTTCTGTTATATTCTTGTCTATCCTATTCAATTTTTTTCTATTCTATTCCTTTATTTTCTATTCTATTTTATTCTCTTTGGAAATTGGAAAACAATTTTAATTTGAAAACCTTTCGAACTCGAAAACCTTTCAAACTCGAAAAACCTCTCAAACTCAAACGTTTTGAACTCGAAAATGTTTTGAACTCGAAAACTATTCAAAATCAAAAACTATTCGAAATTGATTTGAAACCTTTTCGAATCTATCCGAATTTGAGTTAAAAAATGTGAATCGATTTGAATACGAATAAACAAATCTAATTCCGAAAACTAATTAAACGGACTAAACTAATTTAATGAAACAAATTTCTGTAAATATCGAATTGAAATATTTTTTTTCGTTCTGCAAAAATTAGCCAACTCATCAAAAACACCAACCACGTCACTTCCGGTTTACTTAACCACTTAAGGACCGAGCCTCTTTCCGAGATTTGTTGTTTAAACAGTTTTTTTTGCTAGAAAATTACTTGGAACATTATATATATATATATATATATATATATATATATATATATATATATATATATACATTATATATATATATTTTTTCTAAAACCTTAGAGAATAAAATGGCGGTCGTACTTTCTGTCACACCATATTTGCGCAGCAGTCTTACAAATGCACTTTTTTGGGAAAAAATACACTTATTTGAAAAAAAATTAAAAATAAGACACTACACTAAAATGCAATAAAAAAAATATAAAAATGTCCCTTTAAGAACTATGGGCAGAAGTGACATTTTGATGTCACTTCCGCCCTGCAGTGATATGGAGACGGGTGGGGGCCATCTTCCCCTCATTTGTCTCCATACCAAGCCAGGAGAAGGATCTGATTGCCTCCGCCGCTACCGGCAGACCCGGTAAGCGTTGGAGGGCACTGGAGCGTAGCTGGAGGGGGGACCTCTCCCGTCGCTGATAAAAGTGATCTTGCTGTGAATCCACCGCAGAGACCACTTTTTATCTGAAAGCGGACCGCCTGCTGAAGAAGAGGATACCAGGGTAGCTGCTGCCATAACAATGAAATTCTTCTTTAAATAGCGACGCAAAACTGCGGCAGGCGGTCCGGGAGTGGTTAAACCAGAAGTGATGGGAGATTTAGATGAATTGGTATTTGGACACAACACCGGCAACCGAATACAGTCCGGTACAGGAAGATTTAGCTGTTTTGCCAGCACAGCCGCTAACGAGGACCAAGTTGTCGCCGCCTCGGAGGTGGCCATTTTGTTGGCTAGAATTGGAGCGCATAATATCGTGCACCGGACTCTATTCAGTTGCCGGTGTTGTGTCCAAACACCAAAATCTCCAATTACTGATGGTTTAAAGAAATCGGAAGTTAAGTAGTTGGAGTTTCTGACGAGTTGGCTATTTTGACAGAACACCGCCATTCACAGAACACCCTGTATACTCTCAATGAATACACGGTATTCTCTGTTTGAACAAGACGGAGATTTTGATGTCATCACTCCTCCTCTCCACCTCGTCCAATCAGAGCACGCCTTATTATTGGAAAAAAACTAAAAACTAGCTGTTCTGTAAATGACAGTGCTGCAGAGTGGCCCCCGGTGGTCAGTTTGCAGCGGTGCACCCGGACAATAGTGGTGATGATTGTATTAATCCCAACTACTATAGTGATTGTCAGAGTCCACCGTGGTCCTTCAGGTATGAGATATGCATACTTACATTGGTCCAAACTGGGCTTATGTACCTATACAATGAAGACATACAGTACCTGGGGTTCAGATTTAAAGGAGAGGTTTGGGGTACAAATAAAAAAATAAAACACACATACTCACCTCTTTGCGGCAGCATCTGTATGATTCTGTAGCTGTTTCACATTGGCCCACATGGCCACTGATCGCTCAGTTCTTAGTCTGATCAGAGCGCTCTGCTCATTCAGCACTCACTGGAATGTTGGGGAGAAGAGAGGACGGGAGCAGCTGGCTTTGGCTCTTATTTGTGTGCTGAGAGCCAGAGCCAGCTGTCAGTCGGGCAGCTGGGTGGATCCCGACAATAAAGTCCTTCCAGAGCATGGAGCATAGGGTTGCCACCTGTCCAGGATTCGCCCAGACAGTTTGGGTTTGGAATCATGTGTTTTAGACTGCCTGAAGCCCTGAAACTTTATTTAGACTGGACTATGGCTTCCCAGCAGGGTTGCTGGCTGCAGTTTTCTAAGCTGAGTGTGTCTGTTACATTCTCTTTCACACTGCCCAAAGCCAGCATTAACAATCCCCCCCCACATACAAATAAGAAAGGAGAGAGGGCTCGATCTGCTCTTCTTCCCCCCACCCCTACCCCTCTGTGTCTGCCCACACTCCAATCCCCGGCACTGTGCCTCAAAAAAAGAAAAGTTGGGGCTACATCTGGATGGGAGGTGCCAAGGGGTGGGTGAGCTCACCATCCATCCCTGTCTGTGACTGAAGTCTTTTTTGGGGGTGTCTCTACCAGCTTTGTACATCTAGAGAGTGAAATGTTTGCCCATTCTTCTTTGCAAAATAGCTCAAGCTCTGTCAGATTGGATGGAGAGCATTTGTGACCAGCAATTTTCAAGTCTTGCCACATATTCTCAATTGGATTTAGGTCTGGACCATTTTAATATATGAATATACTTTGATGTAAACCATTCCATTGTAGCTCTGGCTATATGTTTAGGGTCATTGTCCTACTAGAAGGTGAACCTCCACCCCAGTTTCAAGTCTTTTGTCGACTCTAATGCCACGTACACACGGTCAGAATTCTCGTCGGAAAAAGCTCTAATGGTTTTCCAGTCGGAATTCCGACGGAATTTCGCTCAAACTGTCTTGCCTACACACCGTCACACCAAATTCCGACGGTCAGTAACACAGCGGCATAAAACACGTTCGACAGCACTATAAAAGGGAAGTTTAATGCTTCCGAGCATGCGTCGAATTGTTTCCGAGCATGCGTCAGAATTTTGCGTGTCGGAATTGCATACACACGATCGGAAAATCCGATAGAAAGGTTTTCCGTCGGAAAAATTGAGAACAGGTTCTCAATCCAAAGTCCGTTGGAAATTCCGACAGAAAAAGACAGATGGGCATACACACGGTCGGAAAATCCGTTGAAAATTCCGACCGTGTGTACGCGGCATTACAGGTGTTATTCTAAGATTGCCCTGTATTTGGCTCCATCCATCTCAGTAAAAAGAGGTGACCCTCGCGCTTCTTGGAACTAGAAAAAAGGTGACACGTGTGACCAAATAAAATCCCCGAAGGGTGTGTAAAAAGTACCTAAATAATAGAATAAAATTTCTTAAGTAAGCTGCAAAATCTGATGGTGAACACTAAACCACAAGGGAAATAAGTGATTTCGCGCTAAACTGTGGTACTGATAATTCTAATTAAAAATGCATAATCATAAATAAATAAAAATCAATAAGTATAAATATGATAATGATGCACAATAGATAACACCAAGTGTATAAAGTGCATACAATTAATAGTGCATCCAATAAATAATGTCCTGTGGATATATAGATGGTGGTAATTAATAACAGGTATCAGTGTCCAGTGGACAGAATATTGCACGTGATGATGATATCAATAAAGACTGATAATAATGTCCATGCAGTGAGATGGATAAAGATGACAATAAATAAATAAATAGATAAATGTCCGTTGATCCCACAGACGTCTTGTGTATCACAACTGAATCAAAGTGAATGGCTATGGCAACTCTGGACTTCTTGGTGAAAGACAGAAAGGGGGTGCAGACAGATGAAATCCCAAATTGATACTCCCTAGCCTCTCACCTTAGGGCGGTTGTTTCAAGGCGCTGAAAAGATTAGGGCTTTTATCCAGACTCCTCTCCTCCACTCCGTCCAGGGAATGTGGTTAGGTAATTGGTTTCTACAACAGATGGCTTTCCTCCAATGCCTCCACTCCAAACACTGCTATCCAGCGGGGTGAGCCTCTCATAAAATGGGGGTAAAGCACAAGAGAAGAGGGGTGGGGGAGCTCAATAGTGAAGTACGTTTGGATAAAAAAACTCTTTATTAAAACACAAATTGCATCCTTACATTTATGTAGATAAGATTCAGCATATACAGGCGACTAACGCCAGTTACACATCACTTCCGGTATCCTCCGGTCTCCTCCAATCAGATCAATCCCTACCGGTTACGTCACGCCCTCGTGACTTCATCAGGGGAACCTGATTGGCTGTGAGAGGTTATCATTTATATAGTGTAGACCGGATGTGGAACGGTGGCCATTTTGCCGAGGTGCGCGGATGTAAACAAACCGCGGCCATTTTATTGTAGTCCTGTATCGGTAGTTACAGCAAATGAGTACTAGGGATAAGGCGGATCCGTGTCTCATCCCATCGCTATTGATAATTAATGTCAACAACCGCTTACGATCGAGACTCCGGCGACCATCTGGTCCGCCGGACATCATTCAGATATACCCCTGAGACCAAAAAGACGTCATATGACGTATACTGGGTCTCAGGTGGTTAAGGAAGTTTGAATCATACGATCGTAAGCGGTTGTTGACATTAATTATCTATAGCGATGGGATGAGACACGGATCCGCCTTATCCCTAGTACTCATTTGCTGTAACTACCGATACAGGACTACAATAAAATGGCCGCGGTTTGTTTACATCCGCGCACCTCGGCAAAATGGCCGCCGTTCCACATCCGGTCTACACTATATAAATGATAACCTCTCACAGCCAATCAGGTTCCCCTGATGAAGTCACGAGGGCGTGACGTAACCGGTAGGGATTGATCTGATTGGAGGAGACCGGAGGATACCGTTAGTCGCCTGTATATGCTGAATCTTATCTACATAAATGTAAGGATGCAATTTGTGTTTTAATAAAGAGTTTTTTATCCAAACGTACTTCACTATTGGGCTCCCCCCACCCCTCTTCTCTTGTGCTTTACCCCCATTTTATGAGAGGTTCACCCCACTGGATAGCGGTGTTTGGAATGGTTCCTGCATGTTTGTGAGAGGCCAGTGAGGAGACACAGGAATTTAGTGGAGGCATTGGAGGAAAGCCATCTGTTGTAGAACCCAATTACCTAACCACATTCCCTGGACGGAGTGGAGGAGAGGAGTCTGGATAAAAGCCCTAATCTTTTCAGCGCCTTGAAACAACCGCCCTAAGGTGAGAGGCTAGGGAGTATCAATTTGGGATTTCATCTGTCTGCACCCCCTTTCTGTCTTTCACCAAGAAGTCCAGAGTTGCCATAGCCATTCACTTTGATTCAGTTGTGATACACAAGACGTCTGTGGGATCAACGGACATTTATCTATTTATTTATTTATTGTCATCTTTATCCATCTCACTGCATGGACATTATTATCAGTCTTTATTGATATCATCATCACGTGCAATATTCTGTCCACTGGACACTGATACCTGTTATTAATTACCACCATCTGTATATCCACAGGACATTATTTATTGGATGCACTATTAATTGTATGCACTTTATGCACTTTATACACTTGGTGTTATCTATTGAGTGGTTTATTTTTAGACACCATTTTCACCATTATTATATAGAGTTTCATCTTTTCTTATGTATATATACCATTGTGCATCATTATCATATTTATACTTATTGATTTTTATTTATTTATGATTATGCATTTTTAATTAGAATTATCAGTACCACAGTTTAGCGCGAAATCACTTATTTCTTACTTGCTCCATCCATCTCCCCATCAACTCTGATCAGCTTCCCTGTCCCTGCTGAAGAAAAGCATCCCCATAACATGATGCTGCCACCACCATGTTTCACGGTGGGGATGGTGTGTTCAGGGTGATGTGCAGTTTTAGTTTTCCATCACATATAGCGTTTAAATTTTGGTCTCATCTGACCAGAGCACCTTCTTTAACATGTTTGCTGTGCCCCCCACATGGATTATTGCAAACTGCAAACAGGACTTCTTATGGCTTTCTTTCAACAATGTCTTTCTTCTTGTCACTCTTCCATAAAGGGCAGATTTGTGGAGAGCACGACTAATAGTTGTCCTGTGGACAGATTCTCCCACCTAAGCTGTGGATCTCTACAGCTCCTACAGAGTTACCATGGGCCTCTTGGCTGATTCTCTGATGAATGCCCTCATTCCCCGGCCTGTCAGTTTAGGTGGACGGCCATGTCTTGGTAGGTTTACAGTTGTGCCATACTCTTTCCATTTTCTGATGGATTGAACAGAGCTCCGTGAGATGTTCAAAGCTTGGGATATTTTTTTATAACCTAACCCTGCTTTAAACCCTGCTTCTCCACAACTTTATCCCTGACCTGTCTGGTGTGTTCTTTGGCCTTTAAGATGCTGTTTGTTCACTAAGGTTCTCTAACAAACCTCTGAGGGCTTCACAGAACAGCTGTATTTATCCTGAGATTAAATTACCACACAGGTGGATTCTATTTACTAATTAGGGGACCTCTGAAGGCTAATGGTTCCACTAGATTTTAGTTAGGGTTATCAGAGTAAAGGGGGCTGAATACAAATGCACGCCACAATATTCACACATTTATTTGTAAAACATTTTGAAAACCATTTATTATTTTCCTTCCACTTCACAATTATGTGCCACTTTGTGTTGGTCACATAAAATCCCAATAAAATACATTTAAGTTTTTGGTTGTAACATGACAAAATGTGGAAAATTTCAAGGAGTGTGACTACTTTTTCAAGGCACTGTATACCATTTGTTATACTTGTTTGTGATAAATGAAAGACCGATAATGTGGATTTTGGTTGTTATGTGTGGTAGCTCCACATTTCTTCATGTTTACAGTTGCTATGTATAAATTCTGTTTGGGAGGTTATGGAGAAAAGAAATAGGGTAAGAAAACTGGATAAAAGGGTGTTCTTGTCAACCATTTACTTTCTTTGCTTCATTCTCCCCATGAATGAAGGATAAAAACTCATTGGCTACTGTAATCAACTGCTTCATTTTTTATCCAACTTGTTTTGTTTTATTTGTATGACTATTTGTTCTTATTTGTTCTCTGTCTTGTCTTTTCTAGAGACTCTGGCAGTGCTGACCTCCATCAAAAGGCTCCAGACACCATCACAGACTGGAATGCCGGGGCCGTATGTTTGGGTCAGAGTGGATTTGGCATGTCTCCTCCTGTCTCTCTTCGGGTCTTCCAGCCGTTCTTTGTGGATCTCACCCTCCCGTACTCCGTAGTGAGAGGAGAAACTTTCATCCTTAAAGCCTCTGTGTTTAACTATCTCAAACAGTGCATTAAGGTATTGAACAAATTATCTGAATATTCATTTTCTGCTTATTTGCACATTGTTGCCTGTGATCCATGAGATATAATTTGTGCTTTTCTTGTTCCTCTTTGATTTTTTTGGTTACTTCTTTACTTTTGTACTGTTTTTTTTTTTTTTTTTTTACTTTTTTATTATCTAATTATACATTTGAAAAAGGAATATTCTTTAGCCAATCAAGCACAAACTAACTGTATATAGACCTTCCATTCAATTTATTGGGCAACCATGTAAGGTCTATGCGTGCATTCCATTACCACGGCCTAGGCAGCCTGGAGCCAAACGTGTCTAAATGTGCCTACCAGTGGCAGCTGGTGGTTATTTTTTTGGGGGGGGGGGTGGGTCGGTCTGGTCTCCCACCCCCCCAGGTTGGTCGATTAGTCTCCGCACTTACCCCATCTAGGTCGCCCCATCTAGGTCGCAAGCTTCCTCTGGGCGCCAGGGAGCGGCTTCACCCTGTGTGTCCTTCCTCGGCTTCACATCGGTGCGGCTTCCCCTGCGTCTCCTCCTTGGGGGCCAATAGGATTGCTTCTTCTCTTGGGCCAATTGGGTCTCAGGACCCACTTCCTGAGCCAGGATTGGCCAGGAGGAGAATCAGGAACACAATAGGGAGTATTATTTTGCTATTGTCACACAACTGGGTGGGCACTGTGCCCAGAGTCCACCCTTTTTTGAAGCCAATTAGAGCTTCAAAAAAAATAAATAGAAAACTCCCTATTGGACTCCATGCGTCCGGTGCCCTGCATGTAAATTAGGGGCCAGGCGCATGGATTAGAGGGGCGGCGCCCCTGCGCCCCTGCGCCCCATATGGATGGGCCACCACTGGTGCCTACTGCTTCTAGCTTAGCAGAATAAACATGAATTGACCCAAACTTGTTTATGGCTAGACCATTAGACAGCCTCTGATTCCTATGGCTAGCTTTAAGGCTTGTGTAGACAGACTTCAGGCTCAACAGTATATCAAATGCAGTGTGTGTTCAGCAACTTCCAAGAGGCTTTTGCGGCGTACACACGATCGGAATTCTCGTTGGAAAAAACTTTGACGTTTTTTCCGACGAAATTCCGACGAAATTCCGCTCAAGCTGTGTTGCCTACACACGGTCACACCAAATTCTGACGGTCAATAACACAGCGGCATAAAAACACGTCCGACAGCACTATAAAAGGGAAGTTTAATGCTTCCGAGCATGCGTCAAATTGTTTCCGAGCATGCGTCGGAATTTTGAGTGTCGGAATTGCATACACACGATCGTAAAATCCGATAGAAAGGTTTTCCGTCGGAAAAATTGAGAACAGGTTCTCAATTCAAAGTCCGTCGGAAATTCCGACAGAAAAAGACCGTTGGGCACACACACGGTCGGAAAATCCGATGAAAAGCTCCCATCGGACTGTTTCCATTGGAAATTCCGACCGTGTGTACGCTGCATTAGAGTTGCATTGCTGTGCCTTTCAACTGCTTACATTTTTTTTCGAATTTGCATTGAGGTGAATTGCGTTTTCATTCACGTTGACTTGTCATATCATAGAACAGCAGCTTAAACACAATGAAAAGTCCATCGACATGACCCCTAAAGGGGGAAACTCCAGTTTTATAAAAAAAAAAAAAAATTCCCTCAATGTCAACTATATACACTTCAAATCTATTTGCACATTCTTGCTAGCTTATATTCTATAGAATTTGATACAGACACTGTCAGTGACCTTTCTAAAGCCTTTAGCTAAATGAGAATGTATGCCTTTAACTCTAATCATATATCAGTCTTGTGGATGTGGCTTGATGTGATTTTTAGGTTAAGACCTTCGACTTTAAATCCAACATTTCATATTCCTGACATCTGTCTGCTGTACCATGTACTTGTTTTTTTTATATCTATACACAAACATTTTGTCTTTCATTTCTATTTTAAACTGAATTGATTGCTTTTGCAAGGTGAGGGTATATACATATACTTTAACTAACCTTGTTTTGACAGATTAAAGTCACGCTGGGGCCCACTGAGGAGTTGGAGCAGACACCTTGTACAGACTGTACCTACAGCAGCTGCCTGTGTGCCGACGAGAGCAAAACCTTCTACTGGAACCTGAAAGCCACCAAACTGGGTGAGAAGGGATTTTTGAACCCGATATTAGACATTTATTGTTTTGCTGGTATTGTTGATAACTGGTCAACATGTTCATTAGCAAATCATTAGTTTAATGATACTTTAATCTTTATATCAAGTTACTATTTTCCTTTTTTCACCTTTATCTGCTCACGCATTCTACATCTGGGCATGAAACATTCTGATGGATTTCTTTTTTTTTTCTAAAGTGAAAACTTTTAGGATGCCCATTAGATCCAACTAGTTGTTTCTTTTCATTTTAGAGTAAACCTTTCCTGTCTAGCCTTATTTAACGGTGACCTCATCTTTTTTCCAGGAGAAGTAAATATCACAGTACGGACTAAGGCCGTGAACACTAAAGAGCTGTGCCAGAATGAGATCCCATTTGTTCCCAAACAAGGAGCCACTGATACAATTGTGAAACCCTTACTTGTACAGGTCAGTGCAGAAGAACAAATCTAGATCACAGGAATATGCGAAGCATGGCCTAGTTTAGATTATTGAAAGGATTCATACTCACATTTGGAAGCAAACATTTAAATTTGAAAGATAATACGTAGCTATTTGAAGGTAAAACTATCAAGCTTTATGGATTATCATGGGGCTAGTGAGTGAGTACTCTGCATTTTCTGTGTGTGCTCTGACTGCATATGCCTCTGTAGATGTCTTTATTTTTCCTGTCTATGTGTGCTTTCAACTGTGTGCTCTGTGGCAGTAATGGCCGGTGCTCAATATTTTGGGGGGGGGTGGAAAACCAACCCCCCCCCTGAGGGAGACGGACGGGAATGTGGTGATTCCCCCTCCCTCCCCCTGCGGGAGATGGACGGGAATGCGGTGATCCTCCCCAGGGGGAGATGGATGGGAATGCGGTAATTCCCCCCTAGAGGGAGATGGATGGGAATGCGGTGATCCCCCAATAGGGAGATGGACGGGAATGCGGTGATCCCCCCCAGGGGGAGTTGCACGGGAATGCGGTGACCCCCCCCCCCCCCCCGTGGGAGATGGATGGGAATGCAGTGATCCCCCCCAGGGGGAGACAGATGGGAATGCAGTGATCCCCCCCAGGGGGAGATGGATGAGAATGAGGTGATCCCCCAGGCGGAGATGGATGGGAATGAGGTGATCCTCCCAGGCGGAGATGGATGGGAATGAGGTGATCCTCCCAGGGGGAGATGGATGGGAATGAGGTGATCTCCCAGGCGAAGATGGATGGGAATGAGGTGATCTCCCAGGCGGAGATGGATGGGAATGAGGTGATCCTCCCAGGCGGAGATGGATGGGAATGCGGTGATCCCCCCTCCCTCCCCCTGCAGGTTGGGCACCAGGGTAAGCACATTAATCAGTTAAAGGAATTGTGGGGTGGGAGGCTTTTACTATTCCTAAGGCCACATGCCCTGATCTAGTTCTGTCTAACTGTTTCTATAAAATTAGATCCTTCCTTGTGTATCTTCAGTAAACCTGGATATACAAGGAAATCAGAATCCATTGCAAATGACTTTGATGGACAAAAGAACCATAGAAGTAAGGGATAGCTTGTTGAGTTTCGTTTTTGATTGATGATTAAATGATTGGCAGATGTTGTACCTATCTTCCAAAATAGAACCCCAACAACACTAGAAAATTTAACATTGAGATTTGAGGGGGAACTTACACACTTTCTGTTCAGCAGCAGCATGTGCACTGGTAATGGTATCACCATGTGTTCTTAACTTGTGATCTCTCATATTTCTATTGACAGCCCGGAGGAATCCTGGTGGAGAAATCACACAGCTCTTTGCTCTGCATCAAGGAGGGAGAAGGTGAGGTGACAAGTATGGAAAACAGAGACCAATTGTATCCTGGGCTTACTGTATTTTAACCACTTCAGCCCCGGAGGATTTGGCTGGCCAAAGACCAGAGCACTTTTTGCGATTTGGCACTGCGTCGCTTTAACTGACAATTGCGCAGTCGTGCAACGTGGCTCCCAAACAAAATTGACGTCCTTTTTTTTCCCACAAATAGAGCTTTATTTTGGTGGTATTTGATCACCTCTGCGGTTTTATTTTTTGCGCTATAAACAAAAAAAGAGCGACAATTTAAAAAAAAAATCAATATTTTTTTTTACTTTTTGCTATAATAAATATCCTCAAAAAATATATATAAAAAAAACATTTTTTTTCCTCAGTTTTGGCCGATATGTATTCTTCTGCTTATTTTTGGTTTGCGCAAAAGTTATAGTGTCTACAAAATAGGGGATAGTTTTATGGCCTTTTTATTAATTTTTTTTTTTTACTAGTAATGGCGGCGATCAGCGATTTTTATCGTGACTGCAACATTATAGCGCACACATCGGACACTTTTGACACATTTTTGGGACCATTGGCATTAATACAGAGATCAATGCTATAAAATTGCATTGATTACTGTGTAAATGTGACTGGTAGTGAAGGGGTTAACCACTAGGTGGCGCTGTAGGGGTAAAGTGTGTCCTAGGGAGTGATTCTAACTGTGGCGGGGATGGGCTAGCTGTGACACATCACTAATCACCGCTCCCAATTACAGGGAGCTGTGATCAGTGTCCTGTCATTAGGCAGAATGGGGAAATGCTTGTTTACATTAGCATTTCCCCGTTCTTCCTCTCCGTGAGACGATCGTGGGTATCCCCGAGGTCGGACTCATGGAGCTTGCGGCAGGCACGTGCGCACGCTGCCAGGGGGTGCTCGCGCCTGCTATGTGAACCTCGCGAGATCACGTAATATTTTACGCAGCGGAGCCAACCAGCTGCAGTAAGATTGTGGCGGCTGGTCCGCAAACGGTTATCCTCCTAAACTAACCTAGCTGTGAACTAGACATATGCGGTTCGTTGTGTTCTGAATTAAAATTAGAATAGTACCGTGTTGAAACAAATCCGAAATAACAAAAAAACATTTGGACAAAATTTTAATAGTTTTCAAATGCGAATTCAAATAGTTTTCCAATTTGCAAATACAATACAATAGAATAGAAAATAAAGGAATAGAATATATATATATATATATATATATATATATATATATATATATATATATATATATATATATTCCTTTATTTTCTATACTATTTTATACTCGAATTTATACTTTTCAAATCGATCCGAATTCTAATTCGAAAAAATTTGAATCGATTTGAAAACTAAACAAATTCTGAAAACAAATTAATCAATCTAAACTAATTTAACTAAACAAATTTATGTAAATAACAAATCGAAACTAAACAAATCAAATTTTTTCATTCTGCACATGTCTACTGTGCACTACTAACAAATAAGTTGCCTTTTAACAGCTATTTATAGTGAAAATGACCTATGAATTCTGTTCCTGTATTTTTGGGAGCTCACTCTTACCTTGGGTTACCAAGCATCCAGACATTTACACATTTTGTAACTACTGCAAGTGGATTGAGGCTGTCTGTAAAGTCTGTAAAAAAGTTAAAGTGATACTAAATGTTCCTTTAAAAAAAAAAAATAACAAACATATCATACTTACCTCCACTGTGCAGCTCGTTTTGCACAGAGTGGCCCCGATCCTGGTCTTCTGGGGTCCCTCCGTGGCTCTCTTGGCTCCTCCCCACATTAGATAACCCCCTGGGAGAAGCGCTCTCCCGGGGGGTTACCTTGCGGGCGTGCTCCCGAGTCCAGCATTCGGCGTCCATAGACACTAATTCAGGACTCGGCCCCGCCCCCCTCGACGGCCATGTCATTGAATTTGATTGACAGCAGCGGGAGCCAATGACTGTGCTGCTATCAATCTATCCAATCAACTGCTGAGCACCCCCAGGCAGAGAGACGGCACGTCCTGTGGGACAAGTTTGAGGGTTCAGGTAAGTAAAACTGGGGGGGGGAGGCTGGGGGGCCGGTCACTGCCAGGTGTTTTTTCACCTTAATGCGTAGGATGCATTAAGGTAAAAAAACACTTACCTTTACAACCCCTTTAATGATAAGTATTCACCTTTTCCATTTAGTTATAAGCAAATAAAAGTATTCTTGTGAGGTGTTAGTATTGTCTATATATAAAGCCATTTTTTTTTCATTTAATCTTGAATGGAGTGTTTGGGGAGTCCGTTTTTTTTGTGGTAAGTGTCCCTGCTGGGGGTTTCACTACCTCTAAAGTAAAGTGAAAGTAAGGGCAAATCTAAAATTATGAGTTGCCGCCAAAAATTCGTCAGAGAAGAAATCTTCCACTTGTTCTGGGGATAACTGTCCAAGAGGACATTTGTCTCATTTTGAAGAGATCTCCTACTTTCTACTCCAGGTCATAAAATCTTTTTTTTTATTATCTCAACTCTTGATATTAGACATGTGCACTGCCAAAAAACGTGTTCGTTTTAGTTTTTTAGCTTTTTCCAGAAAATCTGATTTTCAAATTTCTGTATTTCCGAATTTTAGATTTTGCGAATTTCCAAATTTTCAAATTCCGAATTTTTTGGAATTCAAACATTCGGAAATCCGAAAATTCGAAAAAAAAGAAAGAAAATCTGTAAAATTCAAAATAATAACTAACTAATAATAACTAACTATTAAATTATAGGTACAGTGGTGTGAAAAAGTGTTTGCCCCCTTCCTCATTTCCTGTTCCTTTGCATGTTTGTCACACTTAAGTGTTTCGGAACATCAAACCAATTTAAACAATAGTCAAGGACAACACAAGTAAACACAAAATGCAATTTGTAAATGAAGGTGTTTATTATTAAAGGTGAAAAAAAATCCAAACCATCATGGCCCTGTGTGAAAAAGTGATTGCCCCCCTTGTTAAAACATACTATAACTGTGGTTGTCCACACCTGAGTTCAATTTCTCTAGCCACACCCAGGCCTGATTATTGCCACACCTGTTCACAATCAAGGCATCACTTAAATAGGAGCTGCTTGACACAGTAAGGTCCACCAGAAGATCCTTAAAAGCTACACATCATGCCGAGACCCAAAGAAATTCAGGAACAATTGAGAAAGAAAGTAATTGAGATCTATCAGTCTGGAAAGGGTTATAAAGCCATTTCCAAAGCTTTGGGAATCCAGCGAACCACAGTGTGAGCCATTATCCACAAATGGCGAAGACATGGAACAGTGGTGAACCTTGCCAGGAGTGGCCGGCCGCCCAAAATTACCCCAAGAACGCAGTGACGACTCATCCAAGAGGTCACAAAAGACCCCACAACAACGTCCAAGGAACTGCAGGCCTCACTTGCCTCAGTTAAGGTCAGCGTTCATGCCTCCACCATCAGGAAAAGACTGGGAAAAAATGGCCTGCATGGCAGAGTTCCAAGGAGAAAACCACTGCTGAGCAAAAAGAACATCAAAGCTCGTCTCAATTTCTCCACAACACATCTTGATGATCCCCAAGACTTTTGGGACAACATTCTGTGGACCGATGAGACAAAAGTGGAACTCTTTGGAAGGTGTGTGTCCAAGTATATCTGGCGTAGAAGGAACACTGCATTTCAGAAAAAGAACATTATACCAACAGTAAAATATGGTGGTGGTAGTGTGATGGTCTGGGGCTGTTTTGCTGCTTCAGGACCTGGAAGACTTGCCGTGATAAAAGGAACTATGAATTCTGCTGTCTACCAAGAGATCCTGAAGGAGAATGTCCGACCATCTGTTCGTGTACTCAAGCTGAAACGAACTTGGGTTCTGCAGCAGGACAATGATCCTAAACACACCAGCAAGTCCACCACCGAATGGCTGAAGAAAAACAAAATGAAGACTTTGGAGTGGCCTAGCCAAAGTCCTGACCTGAATCCTATTGAGATGTTGTGGTATGACCTTAAAAAGGCCGTTCATGCTCGAAAACCCTCTAATGTAACTGAATTAGGACAATTCTGCAAAGATGAGTGGGCCAAAATTCCTCCAGGACGCTGTAAAAGCCTCATTGCACGTTATCGCAAACGCTTGGTTGCAGTTGTTGCTGCTAAGGGTGGCCCAACCAGTTATTAGGTTTAGGGGGCAATCACTTTTTCACACAGGGCCATGATGGTTTGGATTTTTTTTCACCTTTAATAATAAACACCTTCATTTACAAATTGCATTTTGTGTTTACTTGTGTTGTCCTTGACTATTGTTTAAATTGGTTTGATGTTCCGAAACACTTAAGTGTGACAAACATGCAAAGGAACAGGAAATGAGGAAGGGGGCAAACACTTTTTCACACCACTGTATGGTATTTCCTTTCAAATTTGGCTGTTTGTGAACATAAGGAATACAAATTTATCTGAAGTTAGGAATTATTAAAAAAAAAAAAAAAAAATGGAATGGAACAAATTAATAATAATAATAAAAAGGTTTTATTATTATTAGATCATTACGTTCCATTCGTTTAGATACGGCATTCGTTATTTCAGATAATTCGTAGCTTCGAATAAATTTGTACTCGTTACGTTCACTAACAGCCAAATTTGAAAGGAAATTCCAATACCTATAATTTAATATTTATTATCAGTTATTATTTAAGATTTTGGGGTTGTTGAATTTTCAGATTTTCATTCTTATTTTTGGATTTTTGAATTTACAAATATTCAAATTTTCAAATTTCCTAATTTAGAATTTTCGAATTTCTGTATTTTCCAATTTCTGTATTTTCCAATTTCTGAAATTTCCAATTTTCTGAAATTTCCAATTTCTGAAATTCAGAATTTTCCAATTTCTGAATTTTCAATTTTCTAATTTTCAAATTTTCCAATTTCTGAAATTTTCAGAAATTTTCCAATTTCAGAATTTTTCAGAAATTTTCCAATTTCTGAAATTTTCCGAAATTCCTAATTTTCCAATTTCCGAAATATAAATTTTTCCAACTTCTGAAATTTCCAAGTTTACAGTTTCTGAAATATCCAATTTTTGGAAATTCGAAAGTTCGGAAATTTGAAAAGTGAAGTTTTGGAAATTGAAAAATTTGGAAATTTGGAAATTTCGGAATTAACGAATTTGTCAAAATTATTTAAAAAAACGAATTCGGAACTAAATAAATTGCACATGTCTATATGACCCCAAGGGACACTTCTGGTGAGCTTAAGGGATATTTATACTTCCTTTATTTTGGGCTGCTGTTTTGAGTATCTCAAATAATTCATTGTGCATGTATGTATTTGGTTTGAAAATTAAAACACTCCTGTTGTAATGTTAAAGAGAGCCATTCTGTGAGGCTTCGTTCACATGGGTAGCTGTAAAAACAGGTGGTTGATCCATGTTTTGTTCCAACTTCTCCCCCGCCTGCCCAATTAATCAGTGCATGCACCGACAAAATCGAATTTTGTCAAGCTGGGTGGTGCTACTCATGGCTCAAATTTTGGAGGAAGCAGCAGAAATGTTATGGCTATTTTTACGTTTTTAAGTTGGTCATGAGTTAAATTTCTGCTCTCTTGAGGAGCTCTGGTTCTTCCCACCAGTCATCATGTCACTAATATGTTCTGGAATGACGTAGGCCATCAGAAAAAAAAAAACACAGGTAAGTATAACCTTTCCAGGTTTACAGGGTGGCTCTTTTTAAATCTCATTAACATAGTGACAGTCGCTTTAAGATAGCACAATTGTATTAAGTGTCATGTTGTTATTCTAGATAATACTAAGACAGAAGAGGTCTCCCTACAGTTCCCCGAGAACATCCTGAAAGATTCTGAAAGAGCTTATGTGACTGTGTTGGGTAAGATTCTGCTACACGGCTTTTATTCATCAATATTGTTGAAGTGTTATACCTCAAGCTGGAGACTCTTAACTTGAGACATTATTATTATTATTATTATACAGGATTTATATAGTGCCGACAGTTTACACAGCACTTTACAACACAAGAGCAGACAATACAATTACAATACAGTAAAACCTTGGTTTGAGAGTAACTTGGTTTGAGAGTGTTTTGCAAGACAAGCAAAATCTTCTAATTCATTTTTCTTTCAATATTTTTATTAATCATTCAAGAATTATACACAAACAGGGTTCATATAAAAGATTAAAATATAAAGTTGACAACAGGAGGTAACAAATTATGAATTAAGTAAACATAAGGGGGAGGAATAGGGAGGTTGGGGAGGCTTGCAGGCTGAGTTTGTAGAGAGGGTTATTCATCTGGTATCATTTTATACATTACTGATAGAGGAAACAAGAGATATTTCATAACAAGCACATATGGCTTTTCCCGAAGATCGGTTTTTAACCATCCGAGCCAGCGCAACAATCGTACCCTTCGGGATATCACTATCATTCGATTTGGGAGTGTAGGCTTCCTATGCCCCCCCCCCCCCCGGTAGATCTCGCAAGAGAAAATCTCAGCAGTGGGTGGCCTGGGAAGCTTTCCCCAACATACGGACTCCCGCTCTGGAGACCGCTAGCCCATGGCGATTATGCTGTCCCATGTGCTCTTAAGAATTGTGAGGACACGTAAACAACCAGTATAACAGTGTTGTCAACAACGCTATGGCGTGAACCATCGAAAAGCAACCAAGTAAGAGCTAGCAACGGTGGGCGAGAGGAAAGCAAAAGAGGGAGAAGGAGAATAGAAGAGAAGAGAGGATGAAATCTAGAAGATAGTGAAGACACCAAGGGGGAGAAAGAAGTCCTGGTCCATTATGTCGATGAGAGAACATATTCGGTCCAGGGTGCCCAGACCGTGTCAAATCTCTGAACTTTGTCTTGAATACTGATTGCTTTTTCTTGGGTTAGAATCCAATATATTTTCCTCTTTGCTGCTATGAAGGACACCGAAGGCTGCTTCCAAGCCCATGCTGTGGTGATTTATGCCCCCAGTAAAATGAAGTAAATCAGTTTATGAGTGTTCACAGGTATCTTTTAAACTTTTTCGTTCAGTAAAGCAATAAGCTGAGTTTTGGGGACAGCCAAGCCTGTGACCCTCTGCACCAAAGAGAAAATCTTATTCCAGAAACCCTGTATATGGGGACAGTACCTCCATATATGTAGTAGATCACCCCAGTGGCCACATTCCCTAAAACATAGGGGGGAAGCCCTTGGGAAGATCAGAGTTAGACGAGAGGGGACCAAATACCAGCGGGTCATAAGTTTGACACTAGCGAAACATTAGCTATACCTTTAAGGCCCCTTTCACACTTATGCGACTTCAAAGTCATGTGATTTTACCGCGATTTCAAGAAATGCCTCAAAATCGGACCAAAGCAGTGCAGGGACGACTTTGAAGTCGGAACGACTTGAAATCGTACTAATATGAATGGCTGTCATTGAAAATCATGGGGAACGACTTGTCATGCTACTTTGCAGTCCCAAATCGTGGTCATATAAGTCGTATAAGTGTGAAAGGGGCCTAAAGGAACGAGAGAATTGCTGATACCAGGTTTCTGTGTCCCAATCTATATTCAAATATTGTACCCATGCCAAAGCATACGAGGGTTTATTTGAACTCTCTGCCAAAGAGTTTTATATCAAAGATACCCCCCCCCCCCCCATCCCTGAGCACCATTTTTCATAGGTGTGACTCTCGGGATTTTTTATACATTTTGACTTGATATACAAGCGATGTCTTGATAAACAAGTAGCGCCATGTCACAGCTGAGTATAAAAGAGAAGAGAGGCGCCTCTAAGTGTAGCAATATGGTTACATTTAATGAAGGTGCAACATTTAGAAACTCACATGGTTTATGATTAAAAGAGGCACATCTATGTATGCAGGAATCTGGGGTACCTCTGAGCATGAAACACATTCTGACGGATTTCCTTTTTTTTTCTAAAGTGAAAACTTTTAGGATGCCCACGGGATCCAACTAGTTGTTTCTTTTCATTTTAGAGTAAACCTTTCCTGTCTAGCCTTATTTCATGGTGACCTCATCTTTTTCCAGGAGAAGTAAATATCACAGTACAGACTAAGGCCGTGAACACTAAAGAGCTGTGCCAGAATGAGATCCCATTTGTTCCCAAACAAGGAGCCACTGATACCATTGTGAAACCCTTACTTGTACAGGTCAGTTCGGAAGAACAGATCTAGATCACAGGAATGTGTAAATCATGGCCTAGTTTAGATTATTGAAAGGATTCATACTCACATTTGGAAGCAAACATTTAAATTTGAAAGATACTATGTAGCTTTGTGAAGGTAAAACTATCAAGCTTTATGGATTATCATGGGGCAGTAACGGCTGGTGCTCAATTTGGGGGGGACGGCAAACCTACGCCAACCCCCCCTGAGGGAGACGGACGGGAATGTGGTGATTCCCCCTCCCTCCCCCTGCGGGAGATGGACGGGAATGCGGTGATCCTCCCCAGGGGGGTATGGATGGGAATGCGGTGATCCTCTCCAGGGAGGGATGGATGGGAATGTGGTAATTCCCCCCTAGAGGGAGATGGACGGGAATGCGGTGATCCCACCAGGGGGAGATGGACGGGAATGTGGTAATTCCCCGCTAGAGGGAGATGGACGGGAATGCAGTGATCCCACCAGTGGGAGTTGGACTGGAATGCGTTGACCCCCCCCCCCCCCCCGTGGGAGATGGATGGGAATGCGGTGATCTCCCCCAGGGGGAGATAGATGAGAATGCAGTGATCCCCCCAGGGGGAGATGGATGGGAATGCAGTGATCCCCCCAGGGGAGATGGATGGGAATGAGGTGATCCCCCCTCCCTCCCCCTCCAGGAGATGGACGGGAATGCAGTGATCCCCCCTCCATCCCCCTGCAGGTTGGGCACCAGGGTAAGCACTACACTTATTAGTCAGTTAAAGGAATTGTGGGGTGGGTGGCTATTACTATTCCTAAGGCCACATGCCCTGATCTAGTTCTGTCTAACTGTCTCTATAAAATGAGATCCTTCCTTGTGTATCATTAGTAAACTTGGATATACAAGGAAATCGGAATCCATTGCAAATGACTTTGATGGACAAAAGAACCATAGAAGTAAGGAATAGCTTGTTGAGTTTCGTTTTTGATTGATGATTAAATGATTGGCAGATGTTGTACCTATCTTCCAAAATGTTTTAAATAACCCCAACAACACTAGAAAATGTAACATTGAAATTTGAGGGGGAACTTACACACTTTCTGTTCAGCAGCCGCATCTGCACTGGTAATTACCATGTGTTCTTAACCTGTGATCTCTCATATTTCTATTGACAGCCCGGAGGAATCCTGGTGGAGAAATCACACAGCTCTTTGCTCTGCATCAAGGAGGGAGAAGGTGAGGTGACAAGTATGGAAAACAGAGACCAATTGTATCCTGGGCTTACTGTATTTTAACCACTTCAGCCCCGGAGGATTTGGCTGGCCAAAGACCAGAGCACTTTTTGTGATTGGGCACAGCGCCGCTTTAACTGACAATTGTGCAGTCGTGCAACATGGCTCCCAAACAAAATTTACGTCATTTTTTTCCCACAAATAGAGATTTCTTTTGGTGGTATTTGATCACCTCTGCGGTTTTTTTTTTTTGCGCTATAAAAAAAAAAAGAGCGTCAATTTAAAAAAAAGCTATATTTTTTAACTTTTTGCTATAATAAATATCCCCAAAAAATATATAAAAAAAAAAAATAATTTTTTCCTCAGTTTAGGCCGATATGTATTATTCTACATATTTTTGGTTAAAAAAATCGCAATGAGCGATTGATTTGTCTGCGCAAAAGTTATAGCGTCTACAAAATAGGGGATAGTTTTATGGCATTTTTATTAATATTTTTTTTTTTTTTTACTAGTAATGGCGGCGATCAGCGATTTTTATGGTGACTGCGACATTATAGCGGACACATTAGACACTTTTGACACATTTTTGTGACCATTGGCATTAATACAGCGATCAATGCTATAAAATTGCATTGATTACTGTGTAAATGTGACTGATAGTGAAGGGGTTAACCACTAGGTGGCGCTGTAGGGGTAAAGTGTGTCCTAGGGAGTGATTCTAACTGTGGGGGGGGGGATGGGCTGGCTGTGACACATCACTAATCACCGCTCCCGATTACAGGAGGTCAGTGTCACTGTGATCAGTGTCCTGTCATTAGGCAGAACGGGGAAATGCTTGTTTACATTAGCATTTCCCCATTCTTCCTCTCCGTGAGAAGATCGTGGTTATCCCTGAGGTCGGACTCATGGAGCTTGCGGCAGGCACGCTGGCACGCTGACAGGGGGCGCTCGTGCCTGCTATGTGAACCTCGCAAGATCACATAATATTTTGCGCAGTGGAGCCAACCAGCTGCAGTAAGATTGCAGCGGCTGGTCCACAAACGGTTATCCTCTAAAACTAACCTAGCTGGGAATTAGACATGTGTGGTTCATTTTGTTCTGAATTAAAATTAGAATAGTACCGTGTTGAAACAAATCTGAAATAACAAAAAACATTTGGACGAAATTTTAATAGTTTTCAAATGCGAATTCAAATAGTTTTCCAATTTGCAAATAAAATAGAAAATAAAAATAATTTATTTATAAAATAAATTTGAGTATAAAATAGAATAGAAAATAAAGGAATAGAATAGAAGTATATATACATATATATATATATATATATATATATATATATATATATATATATATATATATATATATATATAATATTATATTCCTTTATTTTCTATGCTATTTTATACTCGAATTTATACTTTTCGAATCGATCCGAATTCTAATTCGAAAAATTTTAATCGATTTGAAAACGAAACAAATTCTGAAAACAAATTAACTAAACAAATTTATGTAAATAACAAATCGAAACAAAACAAATCAAATTTTTTTCATTCTGCACATGTCTACTGTGCACTACTAACAAACAAGTTGCCTTTTAACAGCTATTTATAATGAAAATGACCTATGAATTCTGTTCCTGTATTTTTGGGAGCTCACTCTTACCTTGGGTTACCAAGCATCCAGACATTTACACATTACAACTACTGCAAGTGGATTGAGGCTGTCTGTAAAGTCTGTAAAAAAGTTAAAGTGATACTAAATGTTCCTTTTAAAAAAAAAAAAATAACAAACATATCATACTTACCTCCACTGTGCAGCTCGTTTTGCACAGAGTGGCCCGATCCTGGTCTTCTGGGGTCCCTCCGTGGCTCTCTTGGCTCCTCCCCACATTAGATAACCCCCTGGGAGAAGCGCTCTCCCGGGGGGTTACCTTGCGGGCGTGCTCCCGAGTCCAGCATTCGGCGTCCATAGACACTAATTCAGGACTCGGCCCCGCCCCCTCGACGGCCACGTCATTGAATTTGATTGACAGCAGCGGGAGCCAATGACTGTGCTGCTATAAATCTATCCAATCAACTGCCGAGCACCCCCGGGCAGAGAGACGGCACATCCTGTGGGACAAGTTTGAGGGTTCAGGTAAGTAAAACTGGGGCGGGGGGAGGCTGGGGGGCCGGTCACTGCCAGGTGTTTTTTCACCTTAATGCGTAGGATGCATTAAGGTAAAAAAACACTTACCTTTACAACCTCTTTAATGATAAGTATTCACCTTTTCCATTTAGTTATAAGCAAATAAAAGTATTCTTGTGAGGTATTAGTATTGTCTATATATATAAAGCCAGTTTTTTTTTCTTTTAATCTTGAATGGAGTGTTTGGGGAGTCCGTTTTTTTTTTTTTTTTGTGGTAAGTGTCCCTGCTGGGGGTTTCACTATCTCTAAATTAAAGTGAAAGTAAGGGCAAATCTAAAATTATGAGTTGCCGCCAAAAATTTGTCAGAGAAGAAATCTTCCACTTGTTCTGGGGATAGCTGTCCAAGAGGACATTTGTCTCATTTTGAAGAGATCTCCTACTTTCTACTCCAGGTCATAAAATCTTTTTTTTATTATCTCAACTCTTGATATTAGACATGTGCACTGACAAAAAATGTGTTCGTTTTAGTTTTTTAGCTTCTTCCAGAAATTCAGATTTTCAAATTTCTGTATTTCCGAATTCCGAATTTTTGATTTTGCGAATTTCCAAATTTTCAAATTCCGAATTTTTTGGAATTCAAACATTCGGAAATTCGGAAATCAGAAAATTCGAAAAAAAGAAAGAAAATCTGTAAAATTCTAAATAATAACTAACTAATAACTAACTATTAAATTATAGGTATGGCATTTCCTTTCAAATTTGGCTGTTTGTGAACATAAGGAATACAAATTGATCTGAAGTTAGGAATCATTCAAAAAACAAGCAAATGGAATGGAACAAATTAATAACAAATAATAATAATAAAAAGGTTTTATTATTATTATTGTTGATTATTATTATTAGATCATTACGTTCCATTCGTTTAGATACGGCATAAATTATTTCGAATTTTCTAATTTCTGTATTTTCCAATTTCCGAATTTTGAATTTTCAAATTTTAAAATTTTTTGAATTTCCGAAATTTTGAATTTCCGAAATTTTGAATTTCCGAAATTTCCAATTTCCGAATTTTTGAAAATGTTTTCAATTTCTGAAATATTAATTTTCCAACTTCTGAAATTTCCAAGTTTCCAATTTCCGAAATTTCCAATTTTTGGAAATTCGAAAATTCGGAAATTTGAAATGTGAAATTTTAGAAATTGAAAAATTTGGAAATTCGGAAAATTTCGGAATTAACAAATTTTGCACATGTTTACTTGATATATGACCCCAAGGGACACTTTTGATGAGCTTAAGGGATATTTATACTTCCTTTATTTTGGGCTGCTGTTTTGAGTATCTCAAATAATTAATTGTGCATGTACGTATTTGGTTTGAAAATGAAAACACTCCTGTTGTAATGTTAAAGAGAGCCAATCTGTGAGGCTTCGTTCACATGGGTAGCTGTAAAAACAGGTGGTTGATCCACGTTTTGTTCCAACTTCTCCCCCGCATGCCCAACTAAACAGTGCATGCACCGACAAAATCTAATTTTGTCAAGCTGGGGGATGCCAACAGAGCCTCTCATGGCTCAAATTTAGGAAGATTCTGCAGGAAGCAGCAGAAATGTTATGGCTAGTTTTACTTTTTTAAGTTGGTCATGAGTTAAATTTCTGCTCTCTTGAGGAGCTCTGGTTCTTCCCACCAGTCATCATGTCACTAATGTGTTCCGGAATGACGTAGGCCAACAGAAAAAAAAATCACAGGTAAGTATAACCTTTCCAGTTTTACAGGGTGGCTCTTTTTAAGTCTCATTAACATTGTGACAATTGGTTTAAGATAGCACAATTGTATTAAGTGTCATGTTATTCTAGATAATACTAAGACAGAAGAGGTCTCCCTACAGTTCCCCGAGAACATCCTGAAAGATTCTGAAAGAGCTTATGTGACTGTGTTGGGTAAGATTTCGTTACATAGCTTTATTCATCAACAGACTGAATATTGTTGAAGTGTTATACCTCAAGCTGGAGACTCTTAACTTAAGACATTATTATTATTATTATTAGTATACAGGATTTATATAGTGCCAACAGTTTACACAGCACTTTACAACATAACTGCAGACAGTACAATTACAATACAGTAAAATCTTGGTTTGAGAGTAACTTGGTTTGAGAGTGTTTTGCAAGACAAGCAACATTTTCTAATACATTTTTCTTTCAATATTTTTATTAATCATTCAAGAATTATACACAAACAGGGTTCATATAAAAGATTCAAGTATAAAGTTGACAACAGGAGGTAACAAATTATGTATTAAGTAAACATAAGGGGGAGGAATAGGGAGGTTGGGGAGGCTTGCAGGCTGAGTTTGTAGAGAGGGTTATTTGTCTGGTATCATCAGTGATGTAAGTAACTGAGTTCAAATAAACTGAGTTACTTAACGCAGTTACTTTAGAGGGTAACGAGTAATCTAACTGATCACTTTTCCCCTCATGGTAACTCAGTTCCTATTACTTTGGCTTAGTTACCCCAATTACATCTACCGCCACTAGATGGCAGTAGTGTAATTCCAGTGTCCTGCCGAAAAAGTTCCCCCGCCGGATAAGGACCCCCTGTACTGTGCAGGCGCAGTGCTTGCGCAGTACGAAGGACTACGGAGCTTCCGAAAATTGCCGAACCTAAACAGCTCAGAGTGAACTCTACACCGCAGTTAACATGTAATTGTACGAGGCGATGCCGCACGCTCCTGATGCTCGTGCTACTCTGCAAGGGGCGTCTATTACTGTAACCAAGGGGCGCATTTATTATTATTGTTATATATCGAGCTCTGCCCATTAATTTAACATTCGCCCTCTTCTGTAGCCATCTGCCCCTTACACGATATAATAATAATAGATCCGCCCCTTGCTTACACGCTATAACATATCTGCCCCTTGGTTAGAGTAATAATAGAGCAGCCCCTTGGTTACACGATATATAACAATAATAATAAATGCGCCCCTTGGTTACAGTAATACTAGACGCGCCCCTTAGTTACACGTATAGAATATTAAAAAAAAAAGTCAGTTACTTTGCTGCGTAACTAATTACTTTTCCAATGTAGTAACTGAGTTACTAACGCAATTACTTTTTGGGAGAAGTAATTTGTAACTTAACTAATTACTTTTTTAAAGTAAGATGACCAACACTGGGTATCATTTTAATACATTACTGATAGAGGAAACAAGAGATATTTCATAACAAGCACATATGGCTTTTCCCGAAGATCGGTTTTTAACCATCCGAGCCCGAGCAACATTCGTAACCTTCGGGATATCACTAGAATAGATTCGGGAGTGTAGGCTTCCTATGCCCCCCCAGGTAGATCTTGCATTAGAAAATCTCAGCAGTGGGTGGCCTGGGAAGCTTTCCCCAACATACGGACTCCGCTAGCCCATGCTGATTATTATGCTCATAAGAATCACGAGGACGCATAAACAGCCAGTATAACAGTGTTGTCAACCACGCTATGGCGTGAACCATAGAAAAGCAACCAAGTAAGAGCTAGCAACGTTGGGCGAGAGGAAAGCATAAGAGGGAAAAGGAGAAGAGAGGACGAAATCTAGAAGATAGTGAAGACACCAAGGGGGAGAAAGAAGTCCTGGTCCATTTTGTCATGAAGAGAACATATTCGGTCCAGGGTGCCCAGACCGTGTCAAATCTCTGAACTTTGTCTTAAATACTGATTGCTTTTTCTTGGGTCCAAGATATTTTCCTCTTTGCTGCTATGAAGGACACCGAAGGCTGCTTCCAAGCCCATGCTGTGGTGATTTATGCCCCCAAAAAAACCCAAATAAATAATTTATAACAATTTTTTTATCTTTTAAAACCCCCCCCCGTTCCCCCCCCCCCCAAGCCCCCTTCCCCCCCCCCAGCCCCCCCCCCCCCCCCCCCCAGCAAAGAGAAAAAAAGAAAATTCCAGAAACCCTGTATATGGGGACAGTACATCCATATAGAGAAAGAAAGAGGAAGAAGAGGGAAGAGAGAGAAAAAGGGATGGGGGGGAGGGGGGGGAAGACAGAATGAGAGAGGGGAGGAGAGAGAGAGGGTCGAAAGAGGAGAAAGGAGGAAAGAGAAGCGGAGAGGAGGGGAGAAAGGAGAGAAAGGAGAGAGGAGAGAGAGAGAGAGAGGGATGCGGGGGAGAGAAAGAGGGAGGAATGCCTCAAAATCGGACCAAAGTAGTGCAGGGACTACTTTGAAGTCGAAACGACTTGAAGTCGTACTAATATTTATGCCCCCAGTAAAATGAAGTAAATCAATTTATGAGTGTTCACAGGTATCTTTTAAACTTTTTCGTTCAGTAAAGCAATAAGCTGAGTTTTGGGGACAGCCAAGCCTGTGACCCTCTGCAGCAAAGAGAAAATCTTATTCCAGAAACCCTGTATATGGGGACAGTACATCCATATATGTAGTAGATCACCCCAGTGGCCACATCGCCTAAAACATAGGGGGGAAGCCCCTGGGAAGATCAGAGTTAGACGAGAGGGGACCAAATACCAGCGGGTCATAAGTTTGACACTAGCGAAACATTAGCTATACCTTTTAAGACCCCTTTCACACGTATGCGACTTCAAAGTCATGTGATTTTACCGCGATTTCAAGGAATGCCTCAAAATCGGACCAAAGTACTGCAGGGACTACTTTGAAGAGGCTTGGAGCGCGAGGCGGATGGACGCACAGTAGCCGAGCTCCGGGAGTCTGGGAGGCCCGAGACCCGCTAATACCGCCAGGACCTTGAATATGTCCACACAAATAAAGAGGGGGACTCACGGACACACTCTCCGCTCCTTAGTGACCCCAAAGAGGAAGAATCCAGCGGCGAATCTGAACAAATTCAGGTTCAGCAGCGGGGGGAGGTCTGCCAAAATGGCGCCGGCTCACAGACAAAACGTGGAGGAGGAAATGGAGGATGACGAGGTCTCCCTGCCGGCATCCGAGGACTCAACATCAGGTAACAAAGACAAACCCCTTACCTATGCCGACATGACAGACATCGCCACAGATATCAAGAGATCTTTTGCCTCAGCGATCACTGACATAAAAACAGAGCTATTAAAGCTCTCAGAGCAAATGGCGGTCACGGAAAGAGCAGGGAAGAGGAGGGATAGGGCCCTGGGGAGGCTGGATGATGTCGCCATTTCACACACACACCACCTAATTGAAATGAACAGGCATTTAGAAGATTTGGACAACAGGGGCAGACGCCACAATATACGTGTCAGAGGTGTCCCTGAGTCAGTACCGAACGACCAAATCAGACCTGCACTGACCACCATTTTCAATGAGTTACTGAGCAGGCCAGAACACTCCCCAATTGAATTTGATAGAGCACACAGAGCTCTGAGGCCTAAAGCCCCGGATGACAACCCACCCAGGGACATTATATGCTGCCTTCCCAACTTCTGCCTGAAGGAAGAGGTGCTGCAAAAAGCAAGGGCAAACGAACACATCCTGTACAATGAAGCCACAATACAGCTATTTCAGGATCTCTCCCCCATCACCCTGAAAAACAGGAGGGCCCTGAAGCCACTGCTAGCAGTATTGAGAGACAGGAACATTAACTATAGATGGAAATTCCCCTTTGCTTTACAAGCATCTTTCATGGGGAAACAGTACATGCTTAGGATCCCTGAAGAGCTTAACAAATTCTGTGACAACCTCCATATCCCACCAGTAGATCTACCAGACTGGTACGCAGAATTCCTGCTGCCTCCAGAGATCAACAATCCTCAACACAGCCCAGGATTCTCACCCATGCAATCCCCTTCTCAGCTAGGAAGGCCCAGAAGGAACAGCAGCAGACATGCATATGACTCCCCCGCATCCTCCAGGAGCGCAAAGAACCAGAGGATTAATTAGAGGTCCTACACAAGAAACCCTCAAAACCACCATTTGTTTACAGTTCTTACCTGTTAGCCACACCACGGCACCTTTTTGACATGGCTGAACCACCATAGATCCAGTTTAGTTCTCACTGGGGTCCCCCCCACCAGGCCATCTGTACCCTCTCCAATCTGATCCCTTTGAATCGATAATAATTGCCAGCCACAAGACTGTGACTAGAAGGAGGCACTGACCGCGAACCACCAACAGAGGGCGCAAAGGAACCACGTCTCTTCCCAATACAACAAGAACAGCAGACTCATTGCCAAACAAACAACCTTTATCTTCCTTTTTCCCTTTTCTATCTATCCTTTTCCCCATGGCAACAGACACAACCTTTTGCCTGAACCAGCATTCGCCTTAAAAACAGCAGGCGATTACAGAACCACAACAGGAGATAGCCTCCCACCAAGTCCGACCACCAGAGGGCGCAAAGAGACCATCTTAAGACCCAGAACAACTACTGAGGAATGGAAAAGAAGATCACTCACAGACACTTCCGCTCTCTCTCCATTCTTTAAGTTTCTCCCCTAGTACCTTTGGTTTTTCTTTTTTTTCTTTTTTTTTTTTTTCTTTCTTTTTTGTTGGTTCTCCTTTTTCCCACCAGCAGGCTCATCACGGCTCTCTAGGAAGATTCAACCAGGGGCATGAGAAGAACGACAACTACCTACTGATGAACTGAATTGAACCGTTACCGGCGCACGGGCACCACATCCACCTCATGACCCCCCGCAACGAACTATTGCACTTCAGCAACCCAACTCCAATGAACTGCATTGCACGCTGGGGGCCACGCAAGACTCACCACCTGCCTACGCAAAAGGTTTTCTCCTTACTTTTTATTTGCTTTTTATTTACCTTTTCTTTTTTATCTCTTTAGTTTTCATTTTTGCTGCGCACATCATTAGAACCACAGAGGTACTCCTTAGCTGTGAGGGGAAAAACAGGTGTGCCACACACCAGTACGCAGCAATGATAGCCACACTTGCTGAGTATATTAGCATTGGGATGAGGTCAATGCGCCGGGGACTTATGGATAGTGGAGGCGTCCGATACCCCCCGGATCGCAAAGCAGTTCCACACAACTTTGAACACATCCAAACCTAAATAATTCAGATATCAATCTGCCGTGGTCTCACTGGACCTTAGAACCAAAATAGATGAACCCCAACATCTCGGTGACCACATACCACCCTACTCTTTTATTTGCCGGACCCCTCCACTATCCAGGTTGCAGGCACGAACAAATCTTGCTGTCATAAGTGTACCATAGCATATAGGTCCACACTCCTCTAAAAAGATGACACAACTACCAACACCTTACAACCACCACACCCTCTGCTCACCACCCCCCAATCCCCCCCACTTCCTATGCAGCACACCTCTGCTACCCCAGGCACATCTTCCCTCCCCCCTTCGAGGTTCTAGAACTCAAGTTTAGGCCAAAACCTGAAGGAAAAGACTAAACCCTATATAAGCAAGTTGGTGGTTCAGGGTGACAGACCACCCCTAAACATTGTTTATACCCCAAGTGACCATTGATCCGCTTTAGCCATGTTATTATTAACAAAATCTATGTACTTATTGTTTATTGTGTTTCTTTTCTATAACCTAAAATATGTGGCACTCCGTTGACTACCACTCACTGTTAGAAACAACCTGCATGTCTAACCCCCCCCCCCCCCCCCTCATTGTACCCATACAATACTGACGGTATGACATTGTAAATGAAGTTTCAGCACTCACAACCCCCGGGCCTCCCGGTACCACAAGAGACAGACGTTATTCCCGAAAAACACACTCTTACCTACTGGTAAGAAATACCTCACTGGTGACGACTATCCGCCACCACTCCTCCCACTACCCCCCAAGAGTACAACATAGTGCCTGACTTCCCAGGCGCTATACAGCTCCCCACCTATTAGGCGGGATTTGAGCATCCGCTCAACAGTACCCTTTCCCCGGTACCCCGACCCATTAAAAAATACCCTCTCCCTCCCACTGTATCCCACCTCCACCTACCTGACACGAACGCGATACAACCGCAAGACTTTACCAACCCCCCCCCCCAACCACCAGGACACGATACATACGAAAGTTCTCATAGCGGGAGTCTCCCCCAACTACCCCTTCAATAACCCCTAACCCGATAACCGGGACTAGTAAACACATCACGCCATGGCATACTCCAACTTAGGGAAATCGCCGACCCTTATCTCGCACAACATCAATGGCCTAAACATACCAGAGAAGAGGTCCAAACTACTTAAGGAACTCAAGAAAACCCGCCCAATGATAGTATATCTACAAGAGACACACTTCAAAAGTGAACATGTACCTAAATTCACAGACCACATCTACACAGACATGTACCACGCTACTAACCCCCTGGCTAAAACAAAGGGTGTCTCTACACTCATTAACAAAGATGCCCCATTCAAACTCCATCAGAAGCTTATTGACCCAGAAGGCTGCTATATATTCCTGAAAGGGGACTGGGCTGGAAGACCCATTACGCTTGCCAATGTTTACTTCCCCAATAAAGCACATATCCCATTCTGCCGAAAATTTGTTGAGGAACTGAAGTGGTTTGCGGAAGGCTGCATCATCTTAGGCGGAGACTTCAACATACCACTTTCACCCCTTAAAGACACATCCACAGGACACACGACAGTAACCTACGGGGTACTCAGACGCATCAAACTACTAATCAGCTCCTTTTCCCTTGTAGACACATGGAGATCTATCCACACCACAGACAAAGACTACACATTCTTCTCCCACCCTCACAAGAGGTATTCGCGAATTGACCTTATCTTTGTCACACAGCGGGATCTGGGTAATGTGAAATCTGCAGAAATAGGCATAATATCGATTTCAGACCATGCACCCACAGCATTATCCATACAACTTGACCCACCTAAATGGTCATTTTTTAACTGGAGACTAAATGCCTCTCTCCTGACAGACCAAACGATAAAAGATGAAATCCATGACGCAATTAACGAATATTTCAGAAATAACATAGACTCAGACACCAACCCACTGACCAATTGGGAAGCACATAAAAGCGTAATAAGAGGCAACTTAATGACATGGGGTGCAAGGAAAAAAAAAGATAGAGACAAGGAGATAACTGACCTGACCACGCAAATCATTAACTTAGAGTCCCAACACAAAAAATCACTGTCCATTAGAGTGGAAGAAGATCTCACGAGATGCAGGAATACCCTAAAACAAATACTTGATCTAAAGACTAGAAAGGCACTCTTCTTTAAAAAGGGCATATACTATGAACATGGGGACAAAAGCGGGAAACTGCTAGCCAAAGCCCTTAAAGACGCACAGAGGACGAACACAGTACACGCTATAAAAGACAAAAACGGTGTACCCAAACACAACCCCACAGAGATCGCGGATCTCTTCCATCAATTTTACACGAAACTTTACAACCTTCCAAACCAACACAAACCCACACACCTGACACACACGAAACAAGAAGTAATAGACCAATTTCTAAAGGACAGTAAGCTACCCCACCTAACCCAGGAAGACATACAACAACTGGAGGAACCCATATCTACAATTGAAATACTCAATGCGATCAAAGAATTGAAATCGGGCAAGAGCCCAGGACCCGACGGATTCACCTCACAATATTATAAAATCTACATGCACCAACTAGTCAAGCCCCTACTGAACGCATTCAACTATCTAGCCCAAAACAGACACTCCCAAGACCCATTCCTCATGGCACACATAGCAGTGATCCCCAAACCAGACAAAGACTACACAGACTGTGCAAACTACCGACCTATTTCCCTTGTGAACACCGACTTAAAGCTCCTAGCCAAAATACTAGCCAACAGACTAAAACCCCTACTGACAAGCATCATTGGGCCCGAACAAGTAGGCTTCATGCCTGGCAGAGAGGCAAGAGATAACATCGCCAAAGCACTCAATTTGATACATTCCTCCAAATACTCCAAGACTAACAAACTTTTACTCTCCACTGACGCCGAAAAGGCTTTTGATAGTGTCTCTTGGGAATACATGATGAGTACCTGCTCCCATATTGGACTTGACAGACATATGATGTCATGGATAACGGCCCTCTATCAGAACCCCCAGGCTAGAATCAAAGTTAATAATACACTCTCAGACCCGATAAAAATAAGAAATGGCACGAGACAGGGGTGTCCTCTATCTCCCCTTCTCTTCATTATCTCGCTAGAACCCCTAATCAGAACAATCAACGCCAATAGAGACATAAAAGGATTCAAGATTGGGGATAGAGAATACAAGACTGCTGCTTATGCAGACGACCTCCTATTTTTTCTCACTGAACCGCATATCTCTATCCCCAACCTTGAAAAAGTATTCAAAATATTCGGCTACATCTCTAACTTCAAAATTAACAATACCAAATCTGAAGCCCTGAACATAAATCTCCCACCCGACCAACTAAAACTATTAAAAGATAACCATAACTATACATGGGTGACGCACAAATTAAAATACCTGGGGATAAACCTGACTGACAACATAGAATCCCTATACCATTATAACTACGAACCATTATTAAAAACACTGATTAGGGACCTTCAAAAATGGCACATGAAAACATTCTCATGGTTCGGCAGAGCCTCAATACTCAAAATGACCATACTACCCAGACTCCTTTACTTTTTCAATGCCCTACCCATCAAAATCCCAGAAACCTTCTTCACTACACTGACTGGAGCACAGAGACACTTCCTATGGACAGGCAAGAAACCCAGAATACAAATGAGAATCCTAACACTCCCCAAGAACAGAGGCGGCATGGGTCTCCCAAATTTTAGAAAATACCACCAAGCTTCCCACATCACAAGAATAATAGACTGGCACTGTCACAACGCAAACAAAGACTGGGTCCAATTAGAACAGCTACTCACCCCATACAACCTGACTTTCCACCCATGGACGAGATTCTCTAAAACAGACAAAAACTTAAAACACCCACTGGTATCCACTACATTGAATGTCTGGCACAAAATAGCTGGAAAACACCGACTGGCATCAATACCAGGACCACTTACACCGATCACAAACAACCCAGACTTTATCCCAGGCCTACACCTCAAACATACACGGACCTGGACTGCGAATCAATGCCTGACGGACTCTAGAATTAAAACTTTAGAGGCCTTACAAACTGAGTGGGAAGGTCCATTTCCTGGTTTATGGTTCTACCTACAACTAAAAGATTATCTGCTTAATAGTAAACACAGAGCATCATACTGCCTTCCACTTCTCCCATTTGAAGATGCATGCTTCAAAAGAGCCCCAATTAAGAATACCACTTCCCTAGCTTATTCCTGGTTAAACCAGACAGAGTTCGCAGAGAATGATAAACACAAAAGGAAGTGGGAAAAAGAACTAAACACTACATTCACTACTGCTCAATGGGAGAAGGCATGTATTATGGCTCACAAGAGCTCCCTGAGTACCAAATACCAAGAAATATCATATAAAATACTCACCCAATGGTACATCACACCTCACAAAACCAGGAAATGGACCCCCACGAGCTCGGACGCTTGCTGGAGGTGCGACAGCAATGTAGGCACCTTCCTCCACATCTGGTGGACATGCCCCCATATACAACCTTTCTGGAACATAGTGACTTCGTGGATTAAATCCATAACAGAAACCAGATTAGAACTTACACCAGCTGCCTGCCTAATTAACATAAACAACTTCACGATAAGCAGATACAAAAAATCCTTGACCAGACATCTTCTACTGGCAGCCAAAACACTCATACCCCTCCACTGGAAAACCAAGCACGTACCCACCATTACTGACTGGATAGACAGAGTAAATTACATCCACAAGATGGAAGAACTAGCCACGATGAAACGGGAGAACGATTCTCGTTTCAATGACACATGGCAGCCATGGATACTATTCAAATACTCGCCTGAATATCTAACACTCACTACACCAGTTAACGCTGGTAACCCGACTCCAACCAAAACCTAGGTCCCCTGTAACGCAGACGGAACCACAGACCCCTAACACGATACTACCATGAACAGTAATAACACCCAGACACACTCCCAGACCCCAAGACATTGAAATCATATTATTGGACAAACTTAATGAGATCTCCCCCTATGAGAACGACCAAACCGCAACCTACCCCCCCCCTCTGATACCCTGACTCACCTCCCGACCCACTCCTCCTCCCATCACCCCCCCCCCCCCTCCCTAACAATGTTACCCCCAATAAATACTAAACCCTAACCTTTTTCCTATACTGAACTACGCATATTACCATATGTTTAAATATACTGTTAACATGACTCCTTTAATGTTTTACGCGCCTATGTAACAGCGCATGTTATATACCCTGTTATGTACTTTGTTTCAATAAACTTTTTGATTGAGAACACACGGTCGGACTACGTTGTCGGAATATCCGGTCTGGAAGAACGTCGTGACGTAAGTCGTCGTCCACGAGATTAGAAAAGGGAAGTTCAGCACCACGTCAGGCACCCGTTGGGCTCCTTCTGCTGATCCCGTGTTTATCGAGAGTTAGTCGAAGTTTGGTGACTTAAGATTCGCGCTTCTCAGTTTTCTGACTCAGATCGTTACTGCTCTTCAGTTTGTGCTTGTCGTGCGTATCTGTTTATTAGTGCGTGTAGTCAGTTCGCATTTGTTGGTCATTGCGGCCTATATCTTGATATAGGACGCTTTGATTTGCACTGCTTATTGTCTGCTCGTTTCTGGTATTCATTTCGTTCTTTCAGGCCTTGCTGTTTATCGGTGCTTTCTGTGTGTCCGTTCTGACCAGCCGACCTTTTGTGACATTGTGAGCGATGTTTCCCGTGCGTACTCGTCGCCGAGTTCGTGCTGTACGCGGAATTGGTGTCGGGCTTTTAGCTTTGAGCCAAGACCCGTCCATGAACAGAGTGACGAGGAGTATGTGGACCAAGAATTGGTTGCTTCAGCGTGACCAATTCTCGCACATGCCTTTGCTTCGTGAGATCCGGGAGAATAATCCTGATGATTTCAGGAACTTTCTCAGGATGACGGACCCCGATTTTCACCGTCTTTTGGCTTTGCTGACCCCCTTTATCAGCCGGCAGGATACCTGCATGAGACAAGCCATTACTCCGGAGCAGAGGCTTGTTGCCACGTTGAGGTACTTGGCGACAGGGAGAAGTCTTCAGGATTTGAAGTTCTCTTCAGGTATCTCTCCCCAGGCCCTGGGAATCATTATTCCAGAGACCTGTTCTGCCATCATCCAGGTCCTGCAGGAGGACTATATTAAGGTAACATTTCTCCTTTACTATTCCCTTCTATGTATGCTCTGTTTGCTAATGTCTTCTATTTTTGACCTCCTTCCCTAATTACCATGATTGCAATATGCTCTAATATGCTGTGCCCCTTTTTCTCCTTCATGCATTTTTCCCTTCACTTACCTCCCCAGCATGCTCTTCTGCCCCAATAGACACCTATGGCCTAGTCACTTAAGCAATGTCTTTTGTCTGCTGCATAGTATTGTTTGCCCCCAAACACCCCCTAAAATATGCACAAATGTTTGCTGTGTGGTTTACTTCATTTAGAGCCCCTTTTTTTTTTTTTTTTTTTTGGTGGGGGGGGGGGGGGCAAACTCATTAGGAACCCCCTCCCCCAACTGCTCTGTCAGATGGTACCAATCCTTTATCTGCTGGCTTTCCCAAGGTCAATACACACTATATACCTACCTCTTTATAGTGGGCATCTTTAGGGATGAATTCAGCAAAGCATGTGGTGCAAGGGGCTGCCTCCATACTTTCCATTTCCTATTTTTTTGTGTTCTTTCCCTCCTATTAGCTTGCTTGGTAATTTCATAATGTCACAATGTGCTTTCCTTTTTTTTTGGGGGGGGGGGGGGGGGGGGGGGTTTGAAATGTTAGTTTTGCTTTCCTGGGGGCTGCCAATAGTGTTAAGTACAGAGGGTCTGGCCAAACTAGCACACATTATTGAGCCATTTGCCAATCAATGAAGTGCAGAGGGTTACCTGTCCAACACCCCCCCCCCCCAAAACCCTAGTTATTGCCAATGACCCATCAGAAGTGGGGGGATTGATGGGGGGGTGAGTAATCTGTGAAGGGGAGCCTCTACTTTTCTGTGCAAATACTTTCCAGCCTCCAATTTTAAACAATGCTCTTGTTCCAAGATGTTGATTGTCTAATCTGCTTGCAATGTTTATGTGCAAAGTGACTAATTATTTTTTCTTGTTTCACTCCACAGTTCCCTTCCACGCCACAGGAATGGCAGACTGTGGCCTCCCACTTTGCCAGCCGTTGGGACTTTCCTAACTGCGGAGGGGCAATTGATGGGAAACACGTCCGCATTGTCCCACCGCCCAACTCGGGGTCCTACTATTATAATTATAAAGGGTTTAATAGTGTAGTGATGTTGGCGGTGGTGTCGGCAACATACGAGTTTATGTATGTGGACGTGGGGATGAACGGCCGGATCTCGGATGGTGGTGCCATTACGCACACGGAGTTCTACTGGCGTCTCCAAAGTGGCAGTCTGTGCTTGCCACCTCCAGAGGAGAATGCAGAAGGACTCCCCTTCGTCTTTGTCGCAGATGAAGCGTTTGCGTTGACTCCCCATGTGATGAGGCCGTTCCCGATGAGGACCCTCACCCCAGACCAGAGGGTCTTCAACTACAGGCTGTCCAGAGCCAGAAGAGTGGTGGAGAACACTTTTGGCATCCTGGCCAGCCGCTTCCGCCTGTTCTTGACGGCATTTAACTTGGCGGAATACAAACTGAACCACATAGTTCTTGCCTGTTGCATATTGCACAACTTCCTCAAAAGACGTAACAGGAACTATGTGGTGCCCGTTGGCCCAGATGTGGAGGGCCCTCCAAATGCGGACCTCACAGCCCTTCAAGTGGCACGTCCAGGCTTGCCCCCTCTAAATGCCAGCGCGGTCCGCGAGCAATATATGGAGTACTTTGTGGGTAGGGGGGCCATTGCTCTGCCTGACGATGTGTGAGAGGCATTTTTTAATAAATCTGATATTTCAACCAACCTATGATTTCTTGTCATTTCAGTATTCTTTTTAGCTTATTTTACCTTGAAATTTTTTCCCTTTGCCTTCGACAGTGGGAATGCACTTTCTGGGCAAAAGGAGGTAACAGTCTCTTCTTCCCAAAAAGATTATTCTCATGTTGTGTGTTTGCTACCTAATCTTTGGTCTAGAGAAGGTTTGTACTGCATAACTGACACCCAAAATACTCCTTTTCATCACCAGGTCTGACATGTGTGTATTCTCAAAAATGCTGTGCTCCGTGTTTTCGTACAAAGCACTGTGGGTGTCATTTACATAAGTCAAATCCGCTATGCTCTACAAGTGCAGTGAAAAAGTTCCCTGGGAAAGAAAGTTGCAGTGCAAAGTGGACTTGCCTTTAGTAAATAACACCCATTGCCCCCCATATCCTTTACATTTGACATACATAATGCATTGTGTTTTTTAAATAAGGAAGCCACACATTTAGAAAAATAAAAAAGTTTACTTGGAAAACATTCACAAGTGCGTTTACAATCTTCACGCCCAAACTGACAACATCTTGGTTATTTACAACATTGTTTACAAACATTCCGCAATTGGTAAAACCAGGCATGGAGCAAAACAGAACCTATGAACTAGGAAAGTTCAACTTTGTAAAGTGAAGACAAGATCAGACATGACTATATGTTCAAAGTGTGTTTGATCTTGCCTTCATCACATGGGGGGGTCACCCCTGGAAAGTGGAAATTTAGAACATGCACACAATTTGGGTCTGAAAATGGTCATTAGATGGTAAAACACATGCCTAGAAGCTTCAAAAGTGCCATTTTCCATCATGGGGATGAATGGACGTTTTTTGGGGGTGCAACCCCTTCACCACAACCACTTTCGTAGTTCGTAAAAGTGGTTGCACCCCCAAAAAAAAACGTTGGCATTCATCCACCATGATGGGAGCTAGCACATGTGGCCACAATGTGTGCATGTTCCAAATTTCACACAGTTCTTAAGTTGCAAATGTGTTCAGAAGCTGGCACAAATGTGTGTTAATTACTTGGTGCGTTTTCATATTTTTCCTAAAACATCAATGATGTTCTTCAATTTTTGTTGAACATCATTGATGTTTTGCTTTATGTAATCTAGATCTCTATTGCAGACCATTATCTCCCCGATGAGTACGTGGGCACTCTCTGTGGTAAAGTGCGATTTTTCTTCCACAACATCCACGTCACCTAAAAACCACAAAAAAAAAAAAATCGGGTGTTGGAAATGAGGCAGCCATACATTGATTAGCTTACCAGTAGCTGTGTTCTCCCACACTCACCTGTTGTGGTGACAATTTCTCCAAGTTCGATGATCTCTCCTTCCTCCTCCTCCTCCTCTGCTTCTGCTCTTTCACCTTTTTTGGGAGGTGTTGGTTTTGGGGTTTCCTCAGACGGCCCACGTTATCGCTCCCCTATGAGAATGTACAAAAGGAATATTTAGCAACACAATCTATTGAGGGCAGAAATAGGAAATGACAAACATTGCTTGAAAGTGACGGACACTATTTTTGTTTGGCCAGTTACAAATGGCAACTACATGAATGTAGTCACTTTGTAAAGGTGCTAAACTTACTAGCTTTTTGGTAGAGGTTTGTGTGATGGAGACCCCCCTCTAGTATCCACTGGAGCACATGTGTGGAAAAGCCTAATAAAAAGGGGGTTTGGGTGTCCCAGCACTAGTGCTCTAGAGTCCATATGGGTAAACAGCTACTGGGTGACCTCTCCTTTACATTGAATAAATTGGCTTTACATTCTTGATGACATTTCTAGTGAGAACAAACTTCCTTTTCCCCAAAAAAAACACCAAACATCGTATTATAAGTGGCCGAACGATCGAGGTTGCGTACGATCGAATGGACACACACGATCATGACAGTGGCAGAAAGATCGAGGCTGAGTACGATCGAATGCACAGACGAACCTGAAAGTGGCCATTTTGGAATGTACAACTTTGTAAAAATCAAACCACATGGAGCAGTATGCAAGCAAGAAATAAAACACAAAACACAACTACTTACTTTTTTTGAAGAATTCGCTTGATCTTTCTGTACTGATCGGCCTCCCTCAGTTTCAGGTCTGACCAGCGTTTCCTCAGTTGCTCCTTGGATCGTTGTACCCCAAAATGATTGTACAGCCTTCTCACAACTTTAGACATGATCTTGGTCTTGCGGACATTGGGGTTGAGGTAAGGCCCATACTTCCCATCATAGTCGCTCCTCTTTAATATGTCCACCATCTCCAACATTTCTCCAAATGACATATTGGAGGCCTTGAATTTCAGGCTCCGGGATCGGGACGTTTCTGCCTCCGGACTTTCCTCGTCCTCCTCCTCGTTGGTGGGATATTTGGGGCGCACCTGCTGTGTCCCCGCCATGTGCTCTCCCCACTGCGCCGTAAAGAGAAGGGGTGGGGAATAGACGAGAAAGATCGTCAGGGGCGGGCGGAGTTTGACGCATGCGCACTGTATATAAAACGTCACACGCCTGTGTCGTAGCCACGATCTTGGGGACGAGGGGAGAGAAAGCTCACACACGAGACGATCGCTAGAAACGAAGGTACAATTTGACGTTGGTACATAACTAGCCTAGACTGATTAGAACTTGAGGCTTCTTTATGGAGAAGATTAGGAGAGTTTAGGCTGACATTATTTATATTGTTTTGTGTGGTGTTGTGTCTTGCAGAGGTGATGGAGGCCTTCTACGACGTGAGTTTTCTCCCCCTCTTCATTGATAAATACAGGGAATTTCCCCTCTTATGGCAACCAAAGCACCGTGACTACAGCAACAGACCAAAGAGGTACGCAGCCCTGCTGAAACTTGTGGCATTTGTAAAGCCAAACCTGCCCATGGCAACCGTGGCAAACTTAAGAGTAAAAATCAATAACATGAAGACTACCTATTTCCGGGAGCGCAATAAGGTCCGGAAGTCCCAAGCATCTGGAGCTGCAGCAGCTGATGTCTATGTCCCCACGCTCTGGTACTATGAGAGGCTCCACTTTCTCAAAGACCAGGCTAATGTCAGGAAGTCACTCTCGACTCTTCCTTGCACGCGTCCTTCCGCGTACGCCACCCCTGATGAGGCTTCCGAGGACCAACCTGGGCCTTCCAGTATGGAAGATGTGCAGGAGCCCAGCTTGTTCCAGGTATAGTAGTTTTGTAACCATTTTTGGGAATAATGAATGATGTTCAGTTAATTCAGGATCCCCAATTGCTTAGTTCCTAACGTGATTGACATATCAACAGACAGTGGTGTTGGAGACATTTTTGGGAAGAATCTAAACTGCAGGGCTGAGAATTGTATGGTTTTCTATTTGTAAACATTTTGCAACAGTCACTAGATGAGAATTGTGTGTGTTTGATGAACAAATAACTGAAACTATGTCCCTTTTTCATACACAGGAAGACCTCAGCCAGGAGGTGGCTGTGGAAGGTGGCAGTCAGGAGGAGGCAGGGGTTAGTGGCAGCCAACAGGGGGGTAGGCCTAGGAGCCTGACTGTCTCCCAAGTCTCTCCCCTCCGCCTTCCCTACAGAAGGGCGAAAAAACATGGGGGAGGTGGGAGAGTCAGCGCTCCAGCTGATAAAAGATGCCTCAGCCTCCCTATATGCCACACCCACCTACGAGGAGGCCTTTGCCTCCTTGGTTGGCAGTAAAATGACGGGTATGGAGGCGGGGCAACGCAGCATGTGTGAGGATGTCATCCTCAAAATACTAAATGAGGGGATGGCTGGGGAGATGACCCCACTCACACATGTTTGCGAGAGTGACCTTGCTCCGCCTCCTCCTCCTCCTTCTGCCACCCCACCAGCACCAGCACCACGGCGTGGAAGGAAGAGTACAAGGAAGACACGAGAGTGATGACCTTGATTCAGTCTGGTCTGAGAGAAGATGGAGCCTCTCGTAGTACCAGAGCCTGGGGACCTAGATGGCCTCTGCTGCAGTTCCGGATGTTTTGGACTTCAGGACCAGATTGCACTCCCTTATTATTTAAAGATAGGTACTCCTCAGGCCCCCATTTTTCAAAGCTTGAAAAATGATGGTTGCCCTGGGTGTCCAAGGCTTTGCAAATTCCCCAAGTTTCACCATGGCTGCGTTCCTCTTTGGTTTGTTGCTGAGACCTAAATAAATGTTTTTTGGATTTGAAATAATCATTGACTATTGTGTTTTACTTTTCTACAATGACAGTTTTTCTTTGAGTAGGCAGGTACATTTCACTAATCCTAAAGTAGAATTAACAAGGGGCACCAACAACCAACAAACTCCTAGTAAATTTAAGCAAGAAATACAAATGTTAATAATGTGGTTTTGCTAAGTTGAGACACACAACCCCCCTCCAAAAAAAAAAAAAAAAAATCTCCTTCAAATATGTATTCCCAAAAAAAAAAAAAAAAAAAGACAAATCATGCTAAAAATATAACAAAGATTCTTTTACGATCTGAGTAAAAATAAACATGTAGTGTATAAATGCTGAAAAGTAATAAAGAACTAAGTTTGTGAGAAGTGCGGGTGAATAGGAGCAGCTAAAACATGTCATTCTTGTTGCATTGTAAAGAAAAAGAGAATGCGCTGCATTAAAGACATTTTAACATTGCAGCGTGACGAATGTGCTGTGTCGATTAGGAAAGGTAGTTTTACCTGACCGAGCGCTTCCGTCACAGAATTTCTTCTGAGCATGCGTAGCACTTTGTCCGTCGGACAACCGTACACGCGATCGGATTTGGTGTGATCGGACCGTGTTGTCGGCAAATCTTTCCAGCAGGAGATAAGACTTTGTCCGTCGGACAAACCGACGTACGCTGTCCGATGGTGCATACACACGGTCTGATTTTTCAACAACATTGTCCGATCGGACAGAATCCATGAAAAAGTCCGACCGTGTGTATGGGGCTTCAGACTCAGCTAAGGACACATACTTAGTTACATTAAAGCATAGTT
>CM053036.1:20791171-20814511 GCA_028564925.1 Lithobates sylvaticus | reverse complement strand
TTATAGGAGACCACGCATCTGACACGACCTCCCCACTGAACCAATGGGACACACTTAAATGTGTGCTACGGGGCACCCTCATACAGCACGGATCCCGCCTTAAGAAGGCCAGAGCTCACGACATATGCAAACTCCTCACCACGATAGCAGAACTTGAACCCCTCCACAAGCGGGACCTGGACCCTGCCATATATGTCCAGCTCTCTAATGCCCGCAGGGATTTACTCCAGCTCCTCGATGCGCACTCCTTAATTGCCAGAGACAAAGCACGAAACCACTTTTACTCACTAGCAAATAAATGTGGTAAACACCTGGCCAGGACCATTCACCCTAGACCCCCACGGCATTCTATTCCTTTTATCGTTCAACCGGACCAAACGAAAACATTTAACACCTCAGGGATATCTGCATCCTTCAGGCAATACTATTCACAACTATATAATCTCCCTCGCACAGTCCCTAACGCTCGGTCCCCCCTTCCCAATGACCCTATGCAAGACTACATTCTAGAGACAGCCCTGCCCACTGTTGACGAGTCAGACGCGACGGCTCTTGACGAGCCCCTGGACACCTCTGAATTCCTGCAGGCCATCAAAGATCTTAAAGTAGGCAAATGCCCGGGCCCCGACGGCTTTACACCCCGATTCTACAAAACCTTTGCCCCACAACTTGCACCACTACTAACAAAGGCCTTTAACTCAGTGGAGAGCTCCAACCCCCCCTCGAAAGATTCCCTATCTGCCAACATCTCCATTATCCCTAAACCAGGTAAAGACCCTTCCCAATGCAGCAGTTATCGGCCCATCTCTCTACTCAACATAGATATCAAACTATTCGCAAAAGTTCTAGCCACCCGTCTATCCCCCATACTACCCAAAATTATCCATAACGACCAAGTGGGGTTTGTCCCCGGAAGAGAGGCAAGGGACAACACCACCAAAACGATACACCTTATCTCCCTGATACAACGTAAAGGTCTAAAAGCTTGCCTATTATCCTTCGACGCTGAAAAGGCCTTCGATAGGGTCAGCTGGAGGTTTCTGCAGCTGTCCCTAGCTCAACTCGGTCTCGGGGTCCCCTTTATTTCTAAAGTCATGTCCCTATACTCCAGCCCCTCAGCTACGGTCCTAGTCAACGGCACCACATCAGCTCCCTTTAACATTACCAATGGCACCAGGCAGGGCTGTCCCCTATCTCCCCTCCTTTTTGTCATAGTAATCGAACATCTGGCCTGCGCCATACGTCAAAACCCCTCCATTCTCGGTATTCAAACCCCATCTGCCCACCACAAACTCTCCTTATATGCAGACGATCTCCTAGTCTATATCCAAAACCCACATACCTCTCTACCGTCCCTTCTCCGAGAATTCCAACGTTTTGGCACCCATAGCAACTTCAAGGTCAACATAACTAAGACAGAAGCACTCAACATTTCCCTCACCCCATCCACCCTATCCCTCCTGAAATCCAATTTCTCTTTCCGTTGGCAGGACAAAGGGATCTCTTACCTGGGAATCATTATACCCTCAAACCTAACCAACTTGTTCTCCCTAAACTATATCCCCCTACTCTCCCGTATACGAAAAGACCTAGAGGAATGGGGAGGATCCCCTCTGCCGTGGTTCGGCAGGATTAACACCCTAAAGATGGACACCCTACCCAAACTCCTGTACCTATTCCAAACGGTTCCCATCCACGTCCCCAAATCCTATTTCACCTCCCTACGCTCGCTAGCCATTAGATTCATGTGGAGCCGGGGACTCCCCAGAGTTAAATTTAAACTACTCACGCTCCCAAAGACATTGGGAGGTACAGGCCTCCCTGACTTCGAGACCTACCATAAGGCCACTCTTATGGCCCGCACACTAGAATGGTTCCCCCGTCCTTCCTGCAAGGCCTCGGTGACAGTTGAACAAGACCTCTCCCCTGTAGACCTCCGGGCCCTACTATGGGGCTACAAACAAGAGTACACTCGTCTGACATCCCTATCACCACTGACCCTAGCCTCTCTGCAACTATGGTACAAGAAAGGACTCAACACTATCCTTTCCTCCGACCCAAGCCCCTTGACATCCCTTTTTGACCACCCCGCACTCCCACAAGGAATAGGGGCAACCACCATAGGGTCCTTCAAACGCTCTGAGTGGCCACTAGCCCGTACATTTGTACATTCATCACAAGGGACCCCGGTAACTCCAGCAGGCCCCGGAGACTGGCTCACAACCTTACACATGTCTACGTTTACCAAACACCTATATTCCTCCTCTCAAATACACCGCAAGCTCACCAGTTTTGAGGAGATATGTTCGCTCCAAGAAACTCCCAAACACCTCCTTTCCTCTTTATATAACCTACTACTGACCCTAACACATGATCAACTCCCACACTATACCAGGATGTGGTCTGCGGATCTGGGTGAAGACATCTCTGCGCCGGAATGGCAAACATCTTTTTACTTTACGCACAAATCTACCATCTCTTGCTACTCCCAGGAAAAGAATTACAAGCTCCTGTCTAGATGGTATAGGGACCCTGCAACCCTGCACAAAATCTTCCCATCAGCTCCGCCCACCTGTTGGCGCTGTGAAACCTCTATTGGAACTTATATGCATATCTGGTGGGACTGTGAGAGGATCCGACCCTTCTGGACGCAGGTATTTGACTGTTATAATCTCGTGGCTGATAGACCAGTTCCTATCTCCCCGAAAATTGCGCTACTCTCTATATTGCCCGGGTCTTTAAAGTCGCAGAAGCAAAGATTGCTCCGTTTCTTTATGTCCTCTGCTAGGCAACTGATACCCGCTTACTGGAAGACAAAGAACACCCCTCCACTGTCACGGTGGGTATCGATTATGAATGACACCATGAGAATGGAGGAGTTGCTGGCTCTAGATAATGATACATACACCAAATTTATTGCTCAATGGTCAATATGGCTCCGCTTCTCTTCCTCTGATACCCTGCTGAACAAAACCGCGGACATATAGGGACATACTAGATCCCCTCCTACCCTACCCTCCCTGGACTTAACTGTGATCCTCCCCTTCCCCCTGCCTCCTCCCTCCCTACCTCCCTGCCCACCCCCCCATCTCTTCTCTACTTTACTCTATTCTTTTCTCTCTGCTCCTCCTATCTTTCTTTTTCCACGTTACTTACTGTATATTGTTACATATAGTGACTCATGAACTGCTTTCGCTAGCACTACCTCCTGGACCAGAGAACAGGTTCTCTCCCCCACCCCCCGAGCATGTGGGCGGAGGTCGGCTGTGGACGATAGTCGTTGGTTGGCCTCCCGCAATTATCCTTTTGTTACCGTTCTTTGTATACAATTACCTCATGTTGTTCACTGTTTTACTGTTTTCCTTTTGTGAAATACCAATAAAATATTTTCAACACTAAAAAAGATGCACAAGAAAGCTTGCAAACAGTTTGCTGAAGACAAGCAGACTAAGGACATGGATTACTGGTACAATGTTCTGTGGTCTGATGAGACCAAGATAAACTTATTTGGTTCACATGGTTTCAAGCGTGTGTGGCGGAAGCCAGGTGAGGGGTACAAAGACAAGTGTGTCTTGCCTACAAGGTGGTGGGAGTGTCATGGTCTGAAGCTGCATGAGTGCTGCCATCACTGGGAAACTAAAGTTCATTGAGGGAACCATGAATGCCAACATGTACTGTGACATACTGAAGAAGAGCATGATCCCCTCCCTTTGGAGACTGGGCTGCAGGGCAGTATTCATGATAACGACCTCAAACACACTTCCAAGACGACCACTGCCTTGCTAAAGAAGAGCAGGGTAAAGGTGATAGACTGGCCAAGCATGTCTCCAGACCTAATCCCTATTGAGCATCTGTGGGGCATTCTCAAACAGAAGGTGGAGGAGCGCAAAGGTCTCTAACATCCACCAGCTCTGTGATGTCCTCATTGAGGAATGGAAGAGGACTCCAGTTGCAACCATTGAAGCTCTGGTGAACTCCGTGCCCAAGAGGGTTAAGGCAGTGCTGGAAAATATTTTTTTTTTTTTTGACAATCACATTAATGGCTGTGTGTTGGTTATTTTGAGGGGACATCAAATGCACACTGTTATACAAACTGTACACTCACTACATTACATTGTTTTTTTTTTTTTTTTCTCAATCAAAAGGTTTATTGAAACAAAGTACATAACAAGGTATATAACATGCGCTGTTACATAGGCGCGTAACATTAAAGGAGTCATGTTAACAGTGTATTTAAACATATGGAAATATGCGTAATTCAGTATAGGAAAAAGGTTAGGGTTTAGTATTTATTGGGGGTAACATTGTTAGGGAGGGGGGGGGGGTGATGGGAGGAGGAGTGGGTCGGGAGGTGAGTCAGGGTTTCGGAGGGGGGAGGGGGGTAGGTTGCGGTTTGGTCGTTCTCCTAGGGGGAGATCTCATTAAGTTAGTCCAATAATATGATTTCAATGTCTTGGGGTCTGGGAGTGTGTCTGGGTGTTATTACTGTTCATGGTAGTATCGTGTTAGGGGTCTGTGGTTCCGTCTGCGTTACAGGGGACCTAGGTTTTGGTTGGAGTCGGGTTGCCAGCGTTACCTGGTGTAGTGAGTGTTAGATATTCAGGCGAGTATTTGAATAGTATCCATGGCTGCCATGTGTCATTGAAACGAGAATCGTTCTCCCGTTTCATCGTGGCTAGTTCTTCCATCTTGTGGATGTAATTTACTCTGTCTATCCAGTCAGTAATGGTGGGTACGTGCTTGGTTTTCCAGTGGAGGGGTATGAGTGTTTTGGCTGCCAGTAGAAGATGTCTGGTCAAGGATTTTTTGTATCTGCTTATTGTGAAGTTGTTTATGTTAATTAGGCAGGCAGCTGGTGTAAGTTCTAATCTGGTTTCTGTTATGGTTTTAATCCACGACGTCACTATGTTCCAGAAAGGTTGTATATGGGGGCATGTCCACCAGATGTGGAGGAAGGTGCCTACATTACTGTCGCACCTCCAGCAAGCGTCCGAGCTCGTGGGGGTCCATTTCCTGGTTTTGTGAGGTGTGATGTACCATTGGGTGAGTATTTTATATGATATTTCTTGGTATTTGGTACTCAAGGAGCTCTTGTGAGCCATAATACATGCCTTCTCCCATTGAGCAGTAGTGAATGTAGTGTTTAGTTATTTTTCCCACTTCCTTTTGTGTTTATCATTCTCTGCGAACTCTGTCTGGTTTAACCAGGAATAAGCTAGGGAAGTGGTATTCTTAATTGGGGCTCTTTTGAAGCATGCATCTTCAAATGGGAGAAGTGGAAGGCAGTATGATGCTCTGTGTTTACTATTAAGCAGATAATCTTTTAGTTGTAGGTAGAACCATAAACCAGGAAATGGACCTTCCCACTCAGTTTGTAAGGCTTCTAAAGTTTTAATTCTAGAGTCCGTCAGGCATTGATTCGCAGTCCAGGTCCGTATATGTTTGAGGTGTAGGCCTGGGATAAAGTCTGGGTTGTTTGTGATCGGTGTAAGTGGTCCTGGTATTGATGCCAGTCGGTGTTTTTCAGCTATTTTGTGCCAGACATTCAATGTGGTGGCTACCAATGGGTGTTTTAGGTTTTTGTCTGTTTTAGAGAATCTCGTCCATGGGTGGAAAGTCAAGTTGTATGGGGTAAGTAGCTGTTCTAATTGGACCCAGTCTTTGTTTGCGTTGTGACAGTGCCAGTCTATTATTCTTGTGATGTGGGAAGCTTGGTGGTATTTTCTAAAATTTGGAAGCCCCATGCCGCCTCTGTTCTTGGGGAGTGTTAGGATTCTCATTTGTATTCTGGGTTTCTTGCCTGTCCATAGGAAGTGCCTCTGTGCTCTAGTCAGTGTAGTGAAGAAGGTTTCTGGGATTTTGATGGGTAGGGCATTGAAAAAGTAAAGGAGTCTGGGTAGTATGGTCATTTTGAGTATTGAGGCTCTGCCGAACCATGAGAATGTTTTCATGTGCCATTTTTGAAGGTCCCTAATCAGTGTTTTTAATAATGATTCGTAGTTATAATGGTATAGGGAATCTATGTTATCAGTTAGGTTTATCCCCAGGTATTTTAATTTGTGCGTCACCCATGTATAATTGTGGTTATCTTTTAATAGTTTTAGTTGGTCGGGTGGGAGATTTATGTTCAGGGCTTCAGATTTGGTATTGTTAATTTTGAAGTTAGAGATGTAGACGAATATTTTGAATACTTTTTCAAGGTTGGGGATAGAGATATGCGGTTCAGTGAGAAAAAATAGGAGGTCGTCTGCATAAGCAGCAGTCTTGTATTCTCTATCCCCAATCTTGAATCCTTTTATATCTCTGTTGGCGTTGATTGTTCTGATTAGGGGTTCTAGTGAGATAATGAAGAGAAGGGGGGATAGGGGACACCCCTGTCTCGTGCCATTTCTTATTTTTATCGGGTCTGAGAGTGTATTATTAACTTTGATTCTAGCCTGGGGGTTCTGATAGAGGGCCGTTATCCATGACATCATGTGTCTGTCAAGTCCAATATGGGAGCAGGTACTCATCATGTAATCCCAAGAGACTCTATCAAAAGCCTTTTCGGCGTCGGTGGAGAGTAAAAGTTTGTTAGTCTTGGAGTGTTTGGAGGAATGTATCAAATTGAGTGCTTTGGCGATGTTATCTCTTGCCTCTCTGCCAGGCATGAAGCCTACTTGTTCGGGTCCAATGATGCTTGTCAGTAGGGGTTTTAGTCTGTTGGCTAGTATTTTGGCTAGGAGCTTTAAGTCGGTGTTCAGAAGGGAAATAGGTCGATAGTTTGCACAGTCTGTGTGGTCTTTGTCTGGTTTGGGGATCACTGCTATGTGTGCCATGAGGAATGGGTCTTGGGAGTGTCTGTTTTGGGCTAGGTAGTTGAATGCGTTCAGTAGGGGCTTGACTAATTGGTGCACATAGATTTTATAATATTGTGAGGTGAATCCGTCGGGTCCTGGGCTCTTGCCCGATTTCAATTCTTTGATCGCATTGAGTATTTCAGTTGTAGATATGGGTTCCTCCAGTTGTTGTATGTCTTCCTGGGTTAGGTGGGGTAGCTTACTGTCCTTTAGAAATTGGTCTATTACTTCTTGTTTCGTGTGTGTCAGGTGTGTGGGTTTGTGTTGGTTTGGAAGGTTGTAAAGTTTCGTGTAAAATTGGTGGAAGAGATCTGCGATCTCTGTGGGGTTGTGTTTGGGTACACCGTTTTTGTCTTTTATAGCGTGTACTATGTTCGTCCTCTGTGCGTCTTTAAGGGCTTTGGCTAGCAGTTTCCCGCTTTTGTCCCCATGTTCATAGTATATACCCTTTTTAAAGAAGAGTGCCTTTCTAGTCTTTAGATCAAGTATTTGTTTTAGGGTATTCCTGCATCTCGTGAGATCTTCTTCCACTCTAATGGACAGTGATTTTTTGTGTTGGGACTCTAAGTTAATGATTTGCGTGGTCAGGTCAGTTATCTCCTTGTCTCTATCTTTTTTTTTCCTCGCACCCCATGTCATTAAGTTGCCTCTTATTACGCTTTTATGTGCTTCCCAATTGGTCAGTGGGTTGGTGTCTGAGTCTACGTTGTTTCTGAAATATTCGTTAATTGCGTCATGGATTTCGTCTTTTATCGTTTGGTCTGTCAGGAGAGAGGCATTTAGTCTCCAGTTAAAAAATGACCGTTTAGGTGGGTCAAGTTGTATGGATAATGCTGTGGGTGCATGGTCTGAAATCGATATTATGCCTATTTCTGCAGATTTCACATTACCGAGATCCCGCTGTGTGACAAAGATAAGGTCAATTCGCGAATACCTCTTGTGAGGGTGTGAGAAGAATGTGTAGTCTTTGTCTGTGGTGTGGATAGATCTCCATGTGTCTACAAGGGAAAGGGAGCTGATTAGTAGTTTGTTGCGTCTGAGAACCCCGTAGGTTACTGTCGTGTGACCTGTGGATGTGTCTTTAAGGGGTGAAAGTGGTATGTTGAAGTCTCCGCCTAGGATAATGCAGCCTTCCGCAAACCACTTCAATTCCTCAACAAATTTTCGGCAGAAGGGGATATGTGCTTTATTGGGGAAGTAAACATTGGCGAGCGTAATGGGTCTTCCAGCCCAGTCCCCTTTCAGGAATATATAGCGGCCTTCTGGGTCGATAAGCTTCTGATGGAGTTTGAATGGGGCATCTTTGTTAATGAGTGTAGAGACACCCTTTGTTTTAGCCAGGGGATTAGTAGCGTGGTACATGTCTGTGTAGATGTGGTCTGTGAATTTAGGTACATGTTCACTTTTGAAGTGTGTCTCTTGTAGATATACTATCATTGGACGGGTTTTCTTGAGTTCCTTAAGTAGTTTGGACCTCTTCTCTGGTATGTTTAGGCCATTGATGTTGTGCGAAATAAGGGTCGGCGATTTCCCTAAGTTGGAGTATGCCATGGCGTGGTGTGTTTACTAGTCCCGGTTATCGGGTTAGGGGTTATTGAAGGGGTAGTTGGGGGAGACTCCCGCTATGAGAACTTTCGTATGTATCGTGTCCTGGTGGTTGGGGGGGGGGGTTGGTAAAGTCTTGCGGTTGTATCGCGTTCGTGTCGGGTAGGTGGAGGTGGGATTCAGTGGGAGGGAGGGGGTATTATTTAATGGGTCGGGGTACCGGGGAAAGGGTACTGTCGAGCGGATGCTCAAATCCCGCCTAATAGGTGGGGAGCTGTATAGCGCCTGGGAAGTCAGGCACTATGTTATACTCTTGGGGGGTAGTGGGAGGAGTGGTGGCGGATAGTCGTCACCAGTGAAGTATTTCTTACCAGCAGGTAAGAGTGTGTTTTTCGTGAATAACGTCTGTCTCTTGTGGTGCCGGGAGGCCCGGGGGTTGTGAGTGCTGAAACTTCATTTACAATGTCATACCGTCAGTATTGTATGGGTACAATGAGGGGGGGGGGGGGGTTAGACATGCAGGTTGTTTCTAACAGTGAGTGGTAGTCAACGGAGTGCCACATATTTTAGGTTATAGAAAAGAAACACATTAAACAATAAGTACATAGATTTTGTTAATGACAACATGGCTAAAGCGGATCAATGGTCACTTGGGGTGTAAACAATGTTTAGGGGTGGTCTGTCACCCTGAACCACCAACTTGCTTATATAGGGTTTAGTCTTTTCCTTCAGGTTTTGGCCTAAACTTGAGTTCTAGTACCTCGAAACTCGAAGGGGGGAGGGAAGATGTGCCTGGGGTATCAGAGGTGTGCTGCATAAGAAGTGGGGGGGATTGGGGGGTGGGGGGCAGAGGGTGTGGTGGTTGTAAGGTGTTGGTAGTTGTGTCATCTTTTTAGAGGAGTGTGGACCTATATGCTATGGTACACTTATGACAGCAAGATTTGTTCGTGCCTGCAGCTTGGATAGTGGAGGGGTCCGGCAAGTAAAAGAGTAGGGTGGTATGTGGTCACCGAGATGTTGGGGTTCATCTATTTTGGTTCTAAGGTTCAGTGAGACCACGGCAGATTGATATCTGAATTATTTAGGTTTGGATGTGTTCAAAATTGTGTGGAGCTGCTTTGCGATCCGGGGGGTATCGGACGCCTCCACTATCCATAGGTCCCCGGCGTATTGACCCCATCCCAGTGTTAATATACTCAGCAAGTGTGGCTATCATTGCCGCGTACTGGTGTGTGGCACACCTGTTTATCCCCTCACAGCTAAGGAGTACCTCTGTGGTTCTAATGATGTGCACAGCAAAACTGAAAACTAAAGAGACAAAAAAGAAAAGGTAAATAAAAAGCAAATAAAAAGTAAGGAGAAAACCTTTTGCGTAGGCAGGTGGTGAGTCTTGCGTGGCCCCCAGTGTGCAGTGCAGTTCATTGGAGTTGGGTTGCTGAAGTACAATAGTTCGTTGCGGGGGGTCATGAGGTGGATGTGTTGCCCATGCGCCGGTAACGGTTCAGTTCAGTTCATCAGTAGTAGTTGTCGTTCTCCTCATGCCCCTGGTTGAATCTTCCTGGAGAGCCGTGATGAGCCTGCTGGTGGGAAAAAGGAGAACCAACAAAAAAGAAAAAAAAAAACAAAGGTACTAGGGGAGAAACTCAAAGAATGGAGAGAGAGCGGAAGTGTCTGTGAGTGATCTTCTTTTCCTTTCTTCAGTAGTTGTTCTGGGTCTTGAGATGGTCTCTTTGCGCCCTCTGGTGGTCGGACTTGGTGGGAGGCTGTCTCCTGTTGTGGTTCTGTAATCGCCTGCTGTTTTTAAGGAGAATGCTGGTTCAGGCAAAATTGTCAGCTGGTTATATGTTCTGAAGTTAGCCGTTCCGAGGTTGTGCCTGTTGCCATGGGGAAAAGGATAGATAGAAAGGGGAAAAAGGAAGAGAAAGGTTGTTTGTTTGGCAATGAGTCTGCTGTTCTTGTTGTATTGGGAAGAGACGTGGTTCCTTTGCGCCCTCTGTTGGTGGTTCGCGGTCAGTGCCTCCTTCTAATCACAGCCTTGTGGCTGGCAATTATTATCGATTCAAAGGGATCAAATTGGAGAGGGTACAGATGGCCTGGTGGGGGGGACCCCAGTGAGAACTAAACTGGATCTAAGGTTCAGCCATGTCAAAAAGGTGCCGTGGTGTGACTAACAGGTAAGAACTGTAAACAAATGGTGGTTTTGAGGGTTTCTTGTGTAGGACCTTTAATTAATCCTCTGGTTCTTTGCGCTCCTGGAGGATGCGGGGGAGTCATATGCATGTCTGCTGCTGTTCCTTCTGGGCCTTCCTAGCTGGGAAGGGGATTGCATGGGTGAGAATCCTGGGCTGTGTTGAGGGTTGTTGATCTCTGGAGGCAGCAGGAATTCTGCGTACCAGTCTGGTAGATCCACTGGTGGGATATGGAGGTTGTCACAGAATTTGTTAAGCTCTTCAGGGATTCTAAGCATGTACTGTTTCCCCATGAAAGATGCTTGTAGAGCAAAGGGGAATTTCCATCTATAGTTAATGTTCCTGTCTCTCAATACTGCTAGCAGTGGCTTCAGGGCCCTCCTGTTTTTCAGGGTGATGGGGGAGAGATCCTGAAATAGCTGTATTGTGGCTTCATTGTACAGGATGTGATCGTTCGCCCTTGCTTTTTGCAGCACCTCTTCCTTCAGGCAGAAGTTGGGGAGGCAGCATATAATGTCCCTGGGTGGGTTGTCATCCGGGGCTTTAGGCCTCAGAGCTCTGTGTGCTCTATCAAATTCAATTGGGGAGTGTTCTGGCCTGCTCAGCAACTCATTGAAAATGGTGGTCAGTGCAGGTCTGATTTGGTCGTTCGGTACTGACTCAGGGACACCTCTGACACGTATATTGTGGCGTCTGCCCCTGTTGTCCAAATCTTCTAAATGCCTGTTCATTTCAATTAGGTGGTGTGTGTGTGAAATGGCGACATCATCCAGTCTCCCCAGGGCCCTATCCCTCCTCTTCCCTGCTCTTTCTGTGACTGCCATTTGCTCTGAGAGCTTTAATAGCTCTGTTTTTATGTCAGTGATCGCTGAGGCAAAAGATCTCTTTATATCCGTGGCGATGTCTGTCATGTCGGCATAGGTAAGGGGTTTGTCTTTGTTACCTGGTGTTGAGTCCTCGGATGCCGGCAGGGAGACTTCGTCATCCTCCATTTCCTCCTCCTCGTTTTGTCTGTGAGCCGGCGCCATTTTGGCAGACCTCCCCCCGCTGCTGAACCTGAATTTGTTCAGATTCGCCGCTGGATTCTTCCTCTTTGGGGTCACTAAGGAGCGGAGAGTGTGTCCGTGGGTCCCCCTCTTTATTTGTGTGGACATATTCAAGGTCCTGGCGGTATTAGCGGGTCTCGGGCCTCCCAGACTCCCGGAGCTCAGCTATTGTGCGTCCATCCACCTCGCGCTCCAAGCCACGCCCCCCTACATTGTAGCAACGTGGCATTTCTTCAGTTTTGTATAATAAAAAGATATAATAAAATATTTACAAAAATGTGAGGGGTGTACTCACTTCTGTCAGATACTGTATATTGTATATGTATATATACACGCACATAAGTTAATAGTAGAGAACCACACATCAGTTACCTAATACCCACATTACTTTAAGATAAAAAGGAAAAAATAGTGTTCTGTTCAGGAAAGATTTTCTAAACAGATCCACTGTGTATTTGAAATAATACAATTCCAAAGTTGTGTTGGCTAATTTAAACCTCTTACATCCTGGAGGGCAGTGCCTTAATAATTTATCTTACATTAATATAAATAGCACTAAAATAGCTAAACAAACAACTAAAACAGATTTAGCATAAACTGTCACAAGAAAAAAGTTGATTAGATTTAACGGTTCAGGCAGAAAATAAATCTGTGCTTATGCTTTCACAGTTTGATTCCCAGACTAAAGTTTCCTGTTTCAGATTTATAAAATGTGCTGCAGTGAGGTTTTACTTACACTGGTCAAGGAAAATATATGCCACCATCAGCAATTTGCTGCATCACTTTTGTCTACAATGTTTTTGTTTTTGTCATCAGTGGTGTGCTTAGAAATCAACTAGGAAAAGTGTTGTACCTTATGTTTTCAATATAAAGGATCAGTAGTTACAGTTACTGCACCGTGTACTAATTCCACAACCATACAACAAAACAACAAATACTTGTTGCAGTGTATAAACCATAATAACATATTTATTATACCACAAAAAACACATCATTTAAAATGATACTAAAGTCAAATTTTTTTCTTCTTTAAAAATAACAAACATGTTACACATACCTGCTCTGTGCAGTGGCTTTACACAGAGTAGCCCAGATCTCCCTCTTCTGGGGTCCCTCTTCCACACTCCTGGCCCCTCCCTCCTGTTGAGTGCCCACACAGCAAGCAACTTGCTATGGAGTCACCCAAGCCGAGCCGCAGATCTGTGTCCATTCAAACACAGAGCTGTGGCTTTTCCAATCCCATCTCTCTCCTCATTGGTTTTAATTCACAGCAGCGGGAGCCAATAACGCTTCGCTGCTGTCTCAGCCAATGAGGGGGGACAGTCCGGACAGTCGAGTCTCTTGCTGCGCTAGATTGAGATGGGGCTCAGGCTGAGGAGGGGTGCTGGACACAGAAGAATTTTTATCTTAATGCATAGAATGCATTAAGATAAAAACAAGCCTTTACAACCACTTTAAGAGCAAGCATGGTTTGTCAAAGATCAATAATGTATCTTTACTTCAACAACCCCCATGGTAACATATTGGCAGCTGTAATAAATTACAAAACACTAATAATGTATAGTAAAGCAATATATTAATATACAGTATAATACATTATAATAAATTAAAGCATAAGTTTACCTTTAATTTTTTCTAAGAAGCCTGAAGATCATTGCACCCACGATCAGCAGATCATGGGTGCAATCCCAGTCTCCCGCAGACTCTAATGCCACGTACACATGACCGGTTTTGCCATCGGAATAAAGTCTGATAGTTTTTTCTATGGAATTCTGCTCAAGCTTGTCTTGTCTACACACGGTCACACCAAATTCTGACCGTCAAGAACGTGGTGAGGTACAACACTATGACAAGCCAAGAAAATTAAGTTCAATGCTTCTGAGCATGCGTCAAATTGTTTCCGAGCATGCTTCGAAATTTTGCGCGTCGGAATTGCCACAGACGATCAGAATTTCTGATAGTAACTTTTGCCATCGGAAAAATTGAGAACATGCTCTCAAAACTTTCGCCAGCAAAAGTCCGATGAAGCCTACACAAAATCGCATTTTTCGGCCAAAAGCTCACATCGGTCTTTTGCTGGCGGAATTTCCGATCGTGAGCTGCCTGCTCGTACCTCATATGGCCAGGCAGTTACCTAAAAGCAGGAAGATCAATGGAGTGCGAGAGCACTCTCAAAGCTCATTGAGAACTACAAGTCTTCAGCCGCAATGTCTGACAGTAGTTGTAGGCAGGAAATTGTGAATAAATGATGCGGCCATGTGGGCACAGCCTCACATGACAGTGCTGTTTTCAAATAGTGACAGTGGATGCAGGGAGAGGATCCCCTATCTGCTGTCGCAAGGAGAAGGAATCAGGGGGAGAGGCTGCAGGTGCTGCAATATGTTACATGTTCCACCCCAAGAACGGGTGGAACATGTAACATGTTCCAAAGGTGAACTTATCCTTTAAAAAATATACACTAAAACAATATTTGGTGGGCCAGAGGCCAAAACAAATGTTAATCTGTGACATGGGCTTGATAACAGTTGCTGATCCAGGACTGGTTTACTTTCACAAAGGTTCACCTGTCAACTGTGCCCGGGAATAGATAGATTCTTTTTTTCCATAACTAAGCCATGTGCAGATGTTAGTTCACAAAGCATGCTGACTTCAGGAAAGCTCAGTAGCTTGAATTCAAACTGGGCAAGCTCTGCCCAGCAGTCCATCCTCCTTACCCAATAGTGAATAGAATCATACATTCTCAGGGTCTCAACATTTACCTTTTACCCCATGTAATCAGCCACCTTTTGATTCAGCGGCTGCTTAAGGCTACTGGAAGCAGATGGCCATGGGTGCTGGGTAGTGAATAATGTCCTGGGATAATAATGTCACTTAAGCAGCTACCACCACTGCTGCTCTTCATTTCATTGACAGAGGGCTCAAAAGCCTCCTGAAAGGGGGTTAGCAGGTTCCTCTGCAGCACATCCTTTATATGGTTCATATTTTGTTCCCTCCATGAGAGCAGGATGAACTTTGTAAATTTTGCTTTAAACTTGAATCCAGTAGGGTTGGAGTTCCAGTAGGGTTGCCAACCAATGGGGATGGAGTGGCTACCCAGCTGGCAAGGATATCTTGCCACTAATCTGTGGCAATGTTGAATTGTAAGTGTGTTAACTTGCTAAACATGTTCACTGGCAAGTTGTACACTTGTTGGTACACGTGATAGTATTTTTCACAGCCTTTCCTTTGCATGGCACTTGCGCACTCGCCTAATTCCTATTGGCCTGAAATCAATAAATTTGAACATTTGATTTGATGAGGCCGCACACTTGCATGCGTCACCCCTCTCGCCCCATTGGTCGACGCACCACCATGTGGTTGCTGTCTCTGTTTTGCGTCAGCGTTGGTTGGCCCTTCGTGTTTGACGTAAGTCTCACTGTGTCACTTGTAGGCCAGCCCCCATCACACGTCCCACCCACGTGTTTGCGTGCCCTCTTCCCGTCATGCTTTCCTATCAGAGATGTTTCCGTGTCACATGACCCCGTTACGTTATGTTCACGTGACATTGTTGTATCACGTGCCCCTCCCTGGCCTCACTGATTGGTGGAGGCCCGATCTTTGTTGTTTTGTTTCTTCGTCCGCAATCTGTTCTGGTGTCTTTCCGGTCACTGCCAGCCCTGCCGTTTCTGCGCGGTTTCCACGCACATTCATTGGTGACGACCCTAACAGGCGTCACGAGATATTATCCCTATCAGAATTGGCCTTCGATTTTGGCGCCACAAGCCTTAACCCAGATAGGTCAGGACACTTATTCCATCCCATTGGGTAATTTTTTTTTTTTTTTCCACCCTCTCATATTCATCCATATTGGTATAACCTGCCAACATTGGCCGGCTGGCTTTAAAGGTAAGGGTGCCTGCTTGTGATTGGATGAGTACTTTGAGGTCTGATATTGTTTGAGTTCTATTCACTAATCATTGGCTTAAATTCAGCCAATCATATTGCAACTAACTCAAAAGGTTGCCAAACCAGGAGTTGGGCTGTTCCCAATTAGTCATAGTCATATTCAAGTGGTTACATTATATATATAAATATAATGCACTATCAGTCTATTAGCAATGAGCCCCAGTTGAAGTCTTTATCAGACGAAACGCGTCGGGAGAACTTTGCTTATATACCGACTCTAGTGCGCCCTAAGCTATTTTGATTTGCTTTTAATACTACAATTTTCATTGAAATGTATTCCGGAAGCAACTTTTTAGCAATAAATTGAGTCCCAGTCTGGACTTTTTTATACGATGAGGAGGCCCTCTCTCTCTCTTTTTATTTTCTTTATCTATATACCACCACGTGTTGAGCTGATCCGTGCACGTCTAATGGAGGTCTGACCGCTGAATACGTCCAGGTGAACCACTGGTGTCTGGTGAGTGTGGCGTGACATCTTCGGTGAGCTCTATTCCAAGCATCAATCCAGCAGCCTTAGGATATCGAGCCCGTTTGACCCCTAACCACCGGTTAGAGGGTCCACCTGAAGTGGTAAGCGTACCGTATTCTTCTACACCCTCTGGCTTGCAACTAAATCCAACACCAAGAGGATATTGGTTTCAAGCTTTCTTTTGAGAATACCATCTGATACCTGATTTATTATGGACTTTTCATATAACAGAATTAATGTTTGATCAGCTTGTTAGTGACGCTCTTTTAATAGACGCCTCTATTAATGGTGTGTCCATTCACAGTCTTTCATATACCCATTTATGCAGGTGAATGGTGTGTCTCCCCATGTTTGTATGGTACCATCCTATATCACAGCATGAATACTTATGCATTAGGTCACTAGTCCAAGTTTGAATTTTTGTTTGTAAACTTTTATTTTACTTATAGTTTTTATATCACCTGTTCTTTCACCATAGTAGATGGTATTATCTCTATACTCATTAGGGTGAGATCATCCTAATTTGCTCCTTCTGAGCACATAATTTCTACTGAGATTACCATCACCGCCTGATTTTGAGTGTTTGACTCTTATTTTGGTTATACAGTTCACATTGATTGTATACACCAAACCACACTTCTTTCAGCATATATTGTTTAGTGGACACACTAATGTCACCATCCTCGTTCATGAGATTGGCTGACGTGGTTGGTTTCACTGAGTATACCTGAATAGGATCTACTTGCTAAGCACTATACGTTCTTTACGAGTGCTCACACGATCAAAGTTTTTCACTTTTTTTCATATTACATTTGAACACCCAGTAGTGGCCGTGATTTTATAGTTTCGTCCGAAATGAGTTCTCACATGTTTTATTTAGCGCCACATTTTTTGTCTTTATATAAGTTGTACACTTGCAGAGTACTTGAAGCACAAGTTCTAGTTGACACTTCTCCAATTTGTAGCAAATTTGCGTGCCAAGTCTCTAGCAAGAGCAAAGTTGCAGTGGTGAGTCTACAGCAAGAGCTCTGCAAGTCTACAGCATGAAAATTCAGCTACAGTGACCCCTGGGGTGGGATGACTATTACACAACATAACTGAACCAGAACTTGCAGCACACTTGCAGAATGTTTGCAAAGAAAGTTGATCTGGAGTCATGCAATACAGACTTGCTGCAATTGTGCAACAAACTTGTGAAGCCTGGCAAGTCTAGCAATAGCTTAGCAAGTCATTTTCAAAATTGTAGCTCAATTGCTTGCTATCTGGGATAGCATGCACACTGACCAAGAAAAGGCACATGTACCCTGCCTCTTGATGCACCATGCTTTGGCCTGTAAATTGTTTCAACAACAGGAATGTTGTTGAAACACTGAGCTGCAAAATAATCTTCCTTTATTAAAACAGCTAGATGGAACAAGTTCTATTCTTACATGTTTAGTGCTAGGCACAGTGCTTTCTCCCCCTCGTCTCCACCAGAGCAATTAATTGCATCAGCAATAGGAATGCCACACACTGAGATGCAAAATGGTATTCCTTTTAATAAAATATCCAGCAGGAACAAGTTCAATTCTGACATGTTTTTTCTTAAAAGAAAAGCAATGTCCCTAGCTGCAAACAGGGAGAGGCTTTTTCAGTATTACCAACAAATTCCGGCTGCTGATGTTCACCCCATACAAATAAATACATAAAATAAAAACAAAAACCCAATTGTATAACACTAAGGCCCCTTTCATATGGGTTTTCTGATCAGGTCCACCTGTCAGTTTTTCCGGCAGAGATGATCGAAAGTTATATGCAGCTCTATGGACAAGCGAACGTAAGCATACTTGAGTCCATTTACACCCACTTCTTCTGAGTCCATCGAGGTCCAGAAAAAAAGCAGAAAAGGACTGTGTCCTTTTCTATTTTTCCAGGCCTAAATGTGATGGATCAGAGGTAGTCTTATATAAACAGACAAAAGTCTATTTACATTGGGCCACCAGACACAAACTGAACAGGCATGGATGTAAAAAAACCTGACATCTGGGATCTCTGATACATGTTGTCACTGACACACACAAGAATTCCTAAAAAGGAATGTGGGGTCTTGCGAAATCACAGTGAATGCTGACAGGCTTACACTCCACTCTCCCTAGGCCCACAAACTGCAATTCTCTGCAAAAAAATCAGTGAAAGCTCCTGTTCTCTACATGTAGATAAATCCCCAGCAGCATTTCATCCTTTTTGGGGCTTAAACATAGAGGCCACTGCATATACCATGCTATATAGCTCTGTGGTAGCACACTACACTAAAAATTTCTCTCTCCCTGCAATACTATCAGCTGTCTTTCTCTATCACTAAACTCTAACACATTAACAAAGTGTGTGGGTTGGGGTTTGAACAAAAACCATTGTTGACCAAAGTTCTGCATCTGACCTCTGGTTAGTTGACATGACCAGTTGTCCGGGGCAAAGCTTTGACCAAATATGCCTTTTTCCAAAGCATTATGGGACGTTGAACTGGATATTTCCCACCAAACACTTCTAATGCCGTTTACACATGGTCGGACATTCCGACAGAAAAAGTATGATGAGAGCTTTTCATCGTATATTCCAACCGTGTGTATGCCCCATTGGACTTTTTCTGTTGAAAATTCAGACGGACTTGGATAGAGAACATGTTCTATATTTTTCCGACAGAACTAATTACTATCGGATAAACCGCTCGTCTGTATGCTGTTCCGACACATCAAAAACGATGCTCTGAAGCAAGTACAAGACGGAAGCTATTGGCTACTGGCTATTGAACTTCCATTTTTTAGTCCCGTCGTATGTGTTGTACGTCACTGCGTTCTAGACGGTCGGACTTTGGTGTGACCGTGTGTATGCAAGACAGCTTGAGTGGAATTTCGTTGGAATTCCGGCGCATAAACCTTCAGAGTTTATTCCAATAGCAAAACCGGTCGTGTGTACGCTGCATAAGTGTGGATTTGATCCAAATTGGCTGATGCCGGAGAGTTGGGTCCAAGCCTTGCGCCTTGTTTGAGCCCTGTTCTTACCCCTATGCAAGACCACCAGATACTTTGTGGTACTTATGTAGCTCTAATCTAATCATAGGTGACCACCTTTTCCATATCTAATCTTTAAAAATACAGTTAAAGTATCTGACAGGAATCCAACAAGGGGAATTGTGGAGGAAGTTTAGCAGTTGAGGCATCCAGATCACCTTTAATAAATGGTTGCAGGCTACTTCTGAGGTAAATTTCACCAAGGTGTACATTGAGTCCTAAATCTGCATATTAGGAGGGTAAGGTTAAGAGAAATGAAATCTTGAATGTTGATAGAAATGGTTATACCTCAGAATTTAATTTTGGAGGCCGCTTTGGTATGAGAAAGGGTATCCCCCAATGGTACAGGAAGGGGATTTAGAGGCAACAGCTTGGATTTGTTTTGTTAGTTCAGGGAACTGGGCAAATTCAGTGATGAAGGACATAGAGGCAAGGGGAAAGAATTGAGTGTCCGAAAGAAAGAGGACAATAGTATCTGTTTATTGTGCAACTTTTTCTTTTTATGTCCCCAATGAAAACACACCACTTTTTCAGACTGTGGTAACAGGCAGGTTTAGGGGTCTTTCACCACCATAAAGAGCAGAGGTGATAGTGGGAAGTCCTTCCCCAGTCCTTTTTAATAAGGACGGCCCGAGCATGAGTTTGGGCCTAACATCGGCTGTTTGGCAGTTCGCCAAACAACAGAATTATAGAGTAGTTCTACAGTTTATTCAGCCTACCGAATGACCACAATGCACTGTGCCGCCGCACAGTGCATTGAAAGCCCTGATTGGCTGAAGCAATGAAAGCTTCGCCCAATCAGGGCACAGAGCACTGTCAGAGACATGATTGGACGCTGTCATGATGGCAGTATCCATTCATGTCTCATTGCTCTTAATCGCGCCCCACACTATAAAAGTAATCTTTCTATAGCGGCCATTTGTAGGCGTGATAGCAGCATGGAGAGAGATAGAACAGGACTCTGTTCAGTGCTATTAGACAGTTAGTGTGCTATAGTGTGCTATTCTGATTCTATTGATAGTAGAATATCAGTTTAGTTTGCATCTAGGGATAGTTCAGCGTGAGTGTAGTGTGACCATTCGTATTTACATTAGTGTTAACGTAGGGATAGTTCAGTCATTGTGAGTGTAGTGTGACCAGCATTCATCTTTACAATAGTGAGAATGTAGGGATAGTTCAGTCAGTGTGAGTGTAGTGACCATTTATCTTTTTTCTGTGCTTTACTGCAAGTTTAACGCCATATAGTTCCGTGCGTTACTGAAAGTTTAACGCTGTATGTTTCATTGCGTTACTGCAAGTTAACGACATATAGTTATGTGCGTTACTACCATTTTACCGCCATCTGTGCGTTACTGCACGTTTGAAGCAGTATATTGCAGTATATAATGATGTATCCTTGGAGTGTGTCTGTGTCATGAATGCTCAAATTAAAGTGAACCAAACACCACTTTCCATTGATTAAAGTGCATCCACTTACACATTTACACATCTTTATTATATTTTGTTAATAAGCACCCCCCACTCTCCCCATCATGTCTGGGAGGACAGCAAGGAGAGACAGATGTTCCCATGGCAGTGTAAGCAGGCCAGCAGCGTATGTGTCCACAGGCAAAGGTGGACGTGGTCAGTCCTCAGGCAGGGCATAATTTTCTCTGTTTAGTGATGTTTCATGTGGAATCCAGCCATGGCATGCAGAGGAGGTGGTGGACTGGCTTACTAAACCATCCTCATCCTCCTCATCCTCCGTGACCCAATCAGAGACTAGTGCGCATTTTCCTGCAGCTGCCAGAGTGGCAAAACCTCCCTCCTTGTCCACAGCTATTCCTGCCATAGCCCCAGCATCAGGCATGGAAGAGTCAGCAGAATTATTTGAACACAGCGTCAGCAACTTGCTCCTTGATGATGCACAGCCATTACTCCATTCAGATGTTGGTTCTGACTCTGAGGTTGAGGAAGGAAGAAACATGAGCCTACAGAGAGGGGAGAACATTGGTACACAAATTGGCAGTCATGTTCCCCCAACCGCAGTGTATTGCCAAGTTGTCTCCAGTGGTAATTAGGATGGAGGCGATGATAATGATAAGATCACTGACTTGACTTGGGTGCCAGATAGAGCAGAGGAGGAAAGTGAGGGTGAGGCACAACCCCAACGAGGCAGCCATCATGGAAAAGTAGAGAGCAGTCCCCCTATTCTATCACATCGTGGAGCTGTTATCTCCCAACCCAATTCCCACAGCTCAGATGTCTGGGCCTTTTTACTACATGTGCAACCGATTGCACTGTTGCTATTTGCAAACTTTGTCTCAAGCGCATCAAGCGTGGCAAAAACATAAACCATTTGGGTACCACATGCTTGACAAGGCATTTAACCTCCCACCACTCAGCCCGTTGGCAAGAGCATCTAAAAGCCACACAAAAGGGGCACAAATCTGTCTCTCCTCCTGTCAGGGCTGGGCTCAACCCTTCCATCTCTGAGCTGGCCGCTCAGCTGTCGGCTAATTGCCAGCTCCCATCTTTCTCCACAGTTACTCAGCTGTTGATGATCCTGCTTGTCAGTCCTGCCTACTTAAGGCCCCTTTCACACGGACGGTCTGTTCAGGTCCGCCTGTTCAGGTCCGCCATAGGGGAGAGCGGTGCTCTGACAGGTCCATCCCTGCATAGTGTGCAGAGACAGACCTGTCATCTTCCTGCTCAGCGGGGATCGACGGAGCGATCCCCTGCTGAGCAGAGCGGGCTCCGTACACGGACACGTCGGTGTGAAAGAGCCCTAAGCCGTCCAGTCTAGAGGAGCTCTGCCTTCGCCTTGGTCACATCACAAAAAACTATCTCCTGCGTTCCTGTTTAAAGACTGGCTTTGCTGACATCCCTTCTGGCTCCAGATCCTGCTTGCTGTTCCACTACTTTTATCCCTGACTTCTGGCTTGGCTGACTATCCGTTCCGGTTACTGAACTTTGGCTATGTTTTGACTACTTTTATTCTTTTTACTTTTATTATTAAACAAGTGTGATTTAACTGTACTTCTGTCTCGGTCTGATTTCATGGTTTCTGACACCTCCTTACTCACCTCACTCAGTCCCTGCTATACCTCATGACCTCTCAGCAGCCTCCACTGACAGGGATGATGGTATAGCGCAGGGTATGCCAAGTCCTTGCAGCACATCTGCCAGCAGCATACAATCAGCTGTATAGCTGGCAAATTCCTCTGCCCCATCTTCTGCCGCTGCTGGCTCTACAACTTCTGCCTTTCTGCCTGGTGGATTTTCTGCCTAATTCCGTCAATTTACAGAATGTGCTGTTTTTTCATGTAGGTCCAATTCATCTCTCTACCATCATGTGGAAGGCAATGTTGTGGAATCGTTGGGCAAGGCAGTCAGCCGCAAAGTCCATGTTACTGCTGACACGTGGTCCAGCAAGCATTGGCAGGGATGATATATTTCATTCACAAGACACTGGGTAAATCTGCTTGCAACTCGGAAGGATGCAGGACAGGGCTCAGTGCTGCAGCTTGTTGTGCCCCCATGTCTCCATACAGCTGGTGATGATGCCAGATTCGTCAGCTCTACCTCTCCTCCCCCTCCATGCCATCCTCTACTGAATTGTCCTTCAAACCTCAAATACCTCCTAAGCATTCAAAGGGCTATTCAATGAGGCAGGCTAAAAGGTGCCATGCAGTGCTTCAGCTGGTGTGTCTAGGGGACAGGAACTACACTGGAGCAGAGATTCTTGCAGCTCTGCAGGGACAGGCCCAGAGGTGGTTCACGCCACACCAGCTGGAGCCAGAAATGGTGGTGTGTGATAATGGCACACGCCTCCTGTCTGCCCTTAGACAGGAAAGTTGACATATGTGCCATGCCTTGCACATGTCCTCAATTTGATGGTGCAGCATTTCCTAAATAGGTACCCAGAGTTGGAAGATCTATTAAAGCAGGCCAGAAGAGTCTGTAGACATTTTAGGCAGTCATACACAGTCAGTGCTCGGTTGGCTGAAAATCAGTGGGAATTCCACCTGCCTGTAAACCGCTTTATTTGTGACATGCCCACCAGGTGGAACTTGACTTTGGCAATGCTGCATCAGCTGCACATGCAGCAGAGGACTGTCAATGAGTACCTGTGTGAGTATGGCACAATGACAGGCTCAGGCCGGCTTGGCTTTTTTTCCCCACGCCAATGGCTGCTCATAAAGGATGCATGCACAGTACTGTCACAATTTGAGGAGGCCACAAGGATGGTGACCAGTGACAATGCATGCATCAGTGACA
>CM053036.1:20707117-20790671 GCA_028564925.1 Lithobates sylvaticus | reverse complement strand
CTTGTACTAAAGCACAAGCAAAACACACACACACACAACCTCTCAATTACATTTTAAATAAAATAATTTATTTAACTGCCTAAAGCTGATTTAAGACCGGTTGTTGTGGGTCACAGGAATGTACTATGTTGTAACAGCCATGTTGGTTATTCTATTTTTTGAACAACTTGGACTATGCAGTTCTGACACAAACATGGAGAAAAGAAAAGTATAACATTTACTGACTATCAGGGCCGGGACAAGGGGTGGGCAGAAGGGACGGCTGCCCTGGGCACTGTGGTATCATGTGGGGTGAAGGAGGGGGGGGGCACCACAAGGAGGTAAGGGAAGGAGATTTGTGTTAGGAGGAGGAATAAGAATTGTTTTAGGAGTGGAAATTTGGGGAGGTTTCCACTCTTGGTGATTTGAGGGGATTTGTGTTGGGAGGAAGGATGGGGGAAGAAGATTTATGCTAAGAGGGGTAATTTTAGGAGGTTTGTACTAGAAAAGGGTAATATGGTAGGTGGTGTTATTTGTGCTAGCAGAGATGATTGGGGGTATTTGTGCTAAGAGTGGAAATTTGGGGGGGGGGGTGTGATTGGGGATTGGGAAGAATTTGTACCAGGAGGGGGATTTGGATTGGGGGTGAGGTTTTGTGTTTAGAGAAAAAAATTTAGGGTAGAGGAATTGTACTAACCGGGGGGAATTATATTTGAAGGGTGGATTTGTGCTGGCGGCATATGGGGAAAGAGATGATTTGAGCTGGGGGGGGTTGCGTGGGGCAAAGCTTTTTGCTGGGAAGGGGATTTCAGCAGGGGGCAGATTTGCATTGGGAGGTGGAATTTATGCTTAGGGGTTAAGTATGCAGATTAGTGCTCGATTTTTATTTTATTTTTCTTTGGGGGGGGGGGGGGGGGGGGGGGGGTTGCTGACACATAATGCTCATACATCTTGGGGGGGGGGGACGCAATTTGGCATGTTCGCCCTGGGCTCTGGATGACCCTGTCCCGGCACTGCTGACTACATTATGGAAAACAAGCAACCACAAATTAGGAGATGGCATTAACATAAAAGAAGGAAATCCTAAGTCTAAAATATCATAATGATATTAGTTTTGACTTAAATATGAGTTAAATATTTTACCTGCAGTTCTACGACTGGAAGCTAAAAAAAGAAAGACAAAAGAAAGATAATTAAAATTTTGAATACAAATTTTAACTCCTATTTGCATTAGCCTTATTTATAGGTAAATGATTTCATTAAGGTTGTAAAACTATTTTATTAATATGGTTTTCATTATTTAAATAACTATAAACTGTTTTTATTTTTTTACATTTTAATGGGAGTAACTTAATATTATGGGTTAATTTATCCTTTTTACTAAAGATTTACACAATGTTCACCCAATTTCAAAAAAATTCTAATTAGATCTAATATGTAAAATGTGCGACTCTTGGGTGAAAATTGTGTGAAGCTTGGATAAAAAAAAAATAGATCTTTGTGTATGCCAGTAATTTCATTTTTTTTTCCTTAGTTCCTAAAAGTAATGTTGGACTAAATTCAAAGCAAACCCATGCTTTGTTCATTCAGTGTAGACAAGTGCAATGCCAAAAAATACGTTTGTTTTTCATTTCATTCGTTTTTTTTCAGGTCATTCGTTATGATTGCAATTTGTAAATTCGTAAATTCGAAAATTCATAAATTCATAAATTCGAAAATTCATGAATTCATGAATTCATAAAATTAGAAAATCTGAAAATAAGAAAGAAGATCCAAAAGTATAACTAACTAGCTAACTAGTAATACAATTAAAAACTAAAACTATTAAATTACAGTATTGGAATTTCCTTTCAAATTTTGCTTTTGAAGTTACGAATTATCCAAAATAACGAATGCTGCATCTAAACAAACGGAACAGAATGCATTAATAATAAATAATAATAAAAAATGTTTTTATTATTATTATTATCATTCATTATAATTAATTTGTTACGTCCCATTCATTTAGATATGGCATTCGTTAATTCGGATAATTTGTAACTTTGGATAAATTCATATTCGTTAAGTTAACTAACAGCCAAATTTGAAAGGAAATTTGAATACCTATAATTTTATAGTTAGTAATAGTTAAGTTATTATTAATTAGTTATTATTTCAGATTTTTTAATTTTCTAATTTACGAACTTTTGAATATTAGAAATTTGAATATTCTGAAAAGTTTGTTAAACAGGTTTTCCTTAATTTGGATATTTCCAAATTAAATTTTTTTTCGAAATTCATTAAAAATTTAATTTGGAAAAAAAAAACAATTATACGTGTCTAATTTAGTTTGAAAGCATCAGGTTTGCTTTATTACCCCCTCCCCAACACATACTTCACTTTCTTGTTCAGCAATGGAAGCTGAAGGAAATACCCACTATATATGGCCAATCGGTGTTGTGACAGGGGAGGGGGGGCATAGGCCTGTGTAAGTCAGGACACTCTCAATACCTAATGTTCCCACAGTGTTTCAACAGAATGAAGAAAGCTCTCATATAATTCCAATAAAAGCCACTGAACAATAAGCCCACTGTCATTGTTTATTATGCAGAGGCTTTTTGTGTAAATTTTAGGAGTGTTTTCTTTTGTTTCAGGGGTTGGGAAAGTGGTAATGCAGTCAGCCTTGAAGGTTCTCCATCCGACACTCCCGGAAGTGTCAATATTGTCCTATGATAGCAACAAAGATATCTATGCAGAATGTAGTCAAATCTTTGCAGCCAGGAGGGTTTCTGTAATTACTCTTAACACAGATTCCCTGCTTGTCTCTTGTTTTCAAAGAAGCAGGTGGCAAAAGGGTCTCTTTAGAGTGTACCTGTAGTAAACACTCTTAACAATGAACCATGGTATTAACATCATAGTTACATAGTTATTTAGGCTGAAAAAATACACAAATCCATCTAGTTCAACCAAAAAATAAATAAAAAATACAATCCCATATACACAATCCAATACCCACAGTTGATCCAGAGGAAGGCGAAAAACCCCAGCAGAGCATGATCCAATTTGCTACAGCAGGGGAAAGAATTCCTTCCTGATCCCCCGAGAGGCAATCGTATTTACCCTGGATCAACTTTACCTATAAATGTTAGTACCCAGTTATATTATATACATTTAGGAAAGAATCCAGGCCTTTTTTTAAAGCAATCTGGCCAGAACCACCTCTGGAGGGAGTCTATTCCACATTTTCACAGCTCTTACTGTGAAGAAGCCTTTCTGTATTTGGAGATTAAATCTCTTTTCCTCTAGACGTAAAGAGTGCCCTTTGTGATAACCTTAAAGTGAATAACTCAACACCAAGTTCACTATATGGACCCCTTATGTATTTGTACATCTTGATCATATACCCCTTAATCTCCTTTTCTTAAGAGGGAATAAATTCAGTTCCTCTAATCTTTTCTCATAGCTGAGTTCCTCCATGCCTCTTATCAGTTTGGTTGCCCTTCTCTGCACTTTCTCCAGTTCCCCCGACATCCTTTTTGAGAACTGGTGCCCAAAACCGAACTGCATATTCCGGATGAGGTCTTACGAATGATTTGTACAGGGGCAAAATGATATCTCTCTCTCTGGAGTCCATACCTCTCTTAATACAAGAAATGATTTTGCTTGCTTTGGAAACCGCAGCTTGGCATTGCATGTTATTATTAAGTAGACATGTGCACACTGAAATATTTTGTTTCGGAATTTCTTTTTCATCCAAAAAATTTATTTATTTAGTTACTCCCGAAATTCGTTTTTATTTATTTAATTTTGTTAAAAAATGCATTTGTTCAAAAATCCGAAATAATTAAGGTCAAATCTGTCATTGAAGGCTTATGGTGTCTGTCGAATGTTCTAAGAAGATTCGACGGAACAGCTAAACTGTACGATGCCGCAATCGTACATTTCCGGTCGAATGTTCTGCCTACAAGCTATAGTAGAATTCTGATGTTGTATGACATTAGAATTCTTCTATAGCCTATGGGCGGAGCATTTGACCATAAATGTCCGCTCGCGCAGACTGCTTCGTCAAATCTTTATGTCAAATCTTTTCTCTCTATAATGTTTAATCTTTTCTCTCTATGTCGAATAATCTTGGACTAATAGAGTTGGGTTAGGCACATTCGACGTTTTTTGCTATTGTCTCTATAATGTTTAATCTTTTCTCTCTATGTCAAATCTTTTCTCTCTATGTAGAATAATCTTGGACTAATAGAGTTAAGGTTAGGCAGATTCGACCGCAGGTTCGATAGACACAGAGTGTTATTGTCAGCGTCATGTCGAATCTCCTATCTATATCGAACTGTTGTCACATCGAAAACGAAAATAAAGCATTTGTTTATGTCTGATCTTCCGGTTTTCGGATTCTGCACGTTCGTTATCGTTTGTTAAAACGATAATAAAAATACCCAAAATTCGGACGAAAATGCATTCGGACGAAAACGAATGCAAAATAATTGTACCGCTTTTGGTACAAAATTCCAGACATTCATACCGCCAGGGAGGTTAATAAGCTAAACATCAAACACTATCCAAGTTGTGTTGACTGTAGAGACTGTTCAATGTGCATTAGCTGCACCCTGAGAGCCTCAAGATGTCCTATATCAATATTGACTTTGCAGAATGTTAAGTATAAGCACACCTCAAAGTTGAAGCACATCTCGCAATATAATAAACATGCCTCCCATTTGGTCTTAAAAATATTGGGGAATGCCGTGTCTGCAAACAAACAGAAGCTTGAAAATACTTCTGCTTAGTCGGTATGCGGCAGGAAATTGGGTCCATGTTTATGAAAATAGCGACTGAAAGTTCAGAGGCACTGAGCAGGGGATGACTGCTTTCGATGTCAGTTTCCTGGTGCTGCTGCTTTTATTTTTACTGTTTCCTTCTAAATACAGGTTCACGTTAAACTGTCAGCTAGTACTTTTTCTTGGACAAATTAAAAAACAAACCTTACATACTTACCACAATGTCTTTGGGTTGAAGATCTTCATTTATAGATAGAATTCTGAACTTTACTGCAAAAGACAAATTTAATATGTTTTTTTTTTTTATGCTTCCATTGTAATCTTAGAGGTTTTTTATTAATGTATTAAAAAGTTATATTTTGTATCTTAGATCTTTAAATAACGCATCTCTATGTATAATTTGTAATTATACATGTACAGCCATATTTGCCTATTATATATGCAGACTTTGCTTCCCACTTTGCAGTGCTTTGTGCTTCATTACTCCTGTTCATGATGCACATCTACGAGTTGGTCAATTCAATAAAAACAATGCACTCCCCAAATAACTGATAATCTTATAACAGAAGTTCAGCAGTTAAGCCCTGTACACATGGGCAGAATGTCAGGGGACATTTGCTGGTTAAAAAAAAAAAAAAAAAACGTCCGTCATTCTGCCCATGTGTATGTTGGTCTGTCGAACGGCCAACTTCTGTCAGACACACATGCTGGAAAACCAGCAGCTGATCGACTCCCGATCAGAGCTCTCAGCCAATGATCAGAGTGTTCTGGCTGGGGGACTGCCACCCCCCCCCCACAACAGCTCAGCGGGGGAGATCACTGAACTAACCTTGCATGGTTAGTACAGTGACTCCGACAGTGCTGTGTGAAAAAGTATTTGCCCCGTTTCTGATTTTTTTTTTGTGCATATTTGTCACACTTGACTCAGATCATCAAACAAATTTTATTATTACACAAAGATAAACCGAGTAAATACAAAATGCAGTTTTTAAATGATGGTTTCATTTATTAAAGCAAAAAAAAAAAAACTGTCCAATCCTGCCTGGCTTAATGTGAAAAAGTAGTTGCCCCTAAACCTAACAACTGGTTGTGCCACCCTTGGCGGCAACAACTGCAATCAAGCGTTTGCGATAACTGGCAATGAGTCTTTCACATTGCTGTGGGGAAATTTTGGCCCACTCTTCTCTGCAGAATTGTTTTAATTCAGCCACATCGGAGGGTTTTCCAGCATGAACGGCCTGTGTAAGGTCATGATACAGCATCTCAATTGGATTTAAGTCCGACTTTTGACTAGGCCACTCCAAAACCTAAATTTTGCTTTGTTTGAACCATTTGGAGGTGGGCTTGCTGTTCTGTTTCGGATAACTGTCCTGCTGCATAATCTAAGTGCACTTGAGCTTGAGGTCACAAACTGATGGCCGGACATTCTCCTTTAGGATTTTCTGGTAGAGCTCAGAATTCATGGTTCCATCAATTATGGCAAGTCATCCAGGTCCTGAAGCTGCAAAGCAGCCCCAAACCAATACTCTACCAGCACCATATCTGACTGTTGGTATGATAGTCTCGTTATGAAATGCTTTATTCGTTTTATGCCAGATGTAACGGGACTCACACCTTCCAAAAGGTAAAATTTTTGTCTCATCAGTCCACAGAATATTTGCCTAAAAATCTTGGGGATAATCAAGATGTTTTTTGGTAAATGTGAGATGAGCCGTTGTGTTCTTTTTGGTCAGCAGTGGCTTTGGCCCTGGAACTCTTCCATGGATGCCATTTTTGCCCAGTCTCTTTCTTATTGTTGAATCATCAACACTGATCTTACCTGAGGCAAGTGAGGCCTGCAGTTCTTTAGATGTTGTTCTGGGTTCTTTTATGACCTCCTGGATGAGTCATCGTCATGCTCTTGGAGTAATTTTTGTAGGCTGGCCACTCCTGGGAAGGTTCACCACTGTTCCAAGTTATCTCCATTTGCGGATAAGGGATCTCCCCTATAATGGCACTCCACTGGAGTTCCAAAGCCTTAGAAATGGCTTTGAAACCCTTCCTAGACCAATACATGTACATTAATTTGTTTCTAATCTGTAATTAAATTTTTTAGATTGTGGCATGATGTGTGTCTTTTTGTGATCTGTTAGCATGCATCACTTTATCAGACAGCTTCTATTTATGTGATTTCTTGATTCAACACGTCTGGCAGTAATCAGGCCTGGGTGTGGCAAGTGAGATTGAACTCAGCTATCCAAAAAATTGTGGTTAATCACATGGTGGGGGATTACTTTTTCACATAGGGCTAGGCAGGTTTGAACAGCTTTTTTCCATTAATAAATGAAATAAATACATTTAAAAACTGCATCTTGGATTTACTCGGGTTTACTTTGTGTAATAGTAAAATTTGTTTGATGATATGAATCATTTAAGTGTTAGAAATATGCAAAAAAATTGAAAATCAGGAAGGGGCAAATACATTTTGGACATGCCAGTGACAAGTCAATTTTACACATCAAAAGGACTATGTAACCTTTCTATCTAATTAGACATTTCCAACGAGATTATCTACAAGGGGTTGTAAAATGCAGATTGCCTACTTAGATATTTACGAGGGTAAAGAATGTGAGTTTGCCATAACCAATACAAAAAAAAAAGTATTGAACAATGGTAATTAGACTTGAGGGGTCAACATGTCTTCATGGGAAATGGCATTCAAAGGGTATCTTGTTTACCTGGTAAACACTATAGTGACTTTAATTGCTGTTTGAAGTAATTATAAGTGAAGTCTTTTCATGTTAAGATCAAAAGTGTTTTGTCAGCCAATCTGAATCCCTCCAGCTTTTCTTACTGATAGTAAATTGTATTAGGGACGGTTCTTTTGGCTGAGTTATGACAGGAGAAATTGGGCTCTCTCAAGGTGTCTGATGGTTGCATGAATATTCTGAGTATCCTATACCCTGTCCATCTATCCATTCTGTACCTCTGTCATCTGTTCTGAAGTCCAATAAATGTCTTTCTTTGGATGAACCAAGTTGCTGCAGGAAAATTCTTTTTTTTTTGGATTAGAGGAGTTGTACATTCCATATCGGCTAGCGAACACTTGCCTTAACAATAATTATCAATCCTCATCCATATACAACAATACATAATACTAGTTTTAATAATAATAAAGTAAGTATTTAGGTCACTCCCAGTATTTCCTGCGTGGCACTTTTTCTGGTTGATTTTACTAATTGCCTAGAGTTTCAAATGAATGAATTTCTAACTTGCCGGCAGACCCCCTTATTGACCAAACATTTACCAGTTTGTCCCGGCTTGTACACAGCTTTGTCTGACTGAATCAGAAGGCTGGATCTTGTCTTCTTCACCAGAACTTTACTGCTCTTCACTATAGATTGCCCTGCATTTTCTATGGAGATGCTCAACGTGCCAACCGCTTCCATCTGTTCAGGCGTGGGAACCTAAGCAAGAAAGCATTAAACATACTACAGTGTAAAAGACAGCACAGACATTCAAGTGACCATAGGGTTGATTTACTTAAAGTGGTTGTAAAGTCAGAAGGATTTTTTATCTTAATGCATTGATAAAAAGCCTTCTGGGTGCTGCAGCCCCCCTAATACTTACCTGAGCCCCATTTCTATTCAGCAATGTCCATGAGTGTCTCAGCCATCCGAGATTCTCCCTCCTGATTGGCTGAAACACAGCAGTAGCGCCACTGGCTCCGGCTGCTGTCAATCAAAGTCAGCTAGCCAATAAGGGGAGAGAGGGGGGGGGGGGGTCGGGTCGTGGGCTCCATGTCTGAATGGATACACAGAGCTGTGACTCGGCTCGGGTGCCCCCATAGCAAGCTGCTTGTTGTGGGGGCACTCAGCAGGAGGGAGGGGGCCAGGTTCACATAAGAGGGACCCGAGAAGAGGAGGCTGCTCTGTGCAAATCCACTGCAACAGAGCTGGTAAGTATAACATGTTTATTATTTTTATAAGTAAAAAAAAAACCTAAACTTTACAATCACTTTAAGGGAAATAGGCTGTTAATTTTGCAAGGTAATTATCCCCAGAGGTTAGTGAATTAGGTGACTTCCTGCTGTTTTGCATTTTCCAATCAGGTGCAAGCAAAAATGTTTTTTTATTTTACTTGCACGTGATTTGCCACATTCACTTACCTCTAGGCAAAACTACCGGCATACAAGAGAATATGCAACTGTGCGGGTTAGTGAATTAGGTGACTTCCTGCTGTTTTGCATTTTCCAATCAGGTGCAAGCAAAAATGTTTCTTTTTATTTTACTTGCACGTGATTTGCCACATTCACTTAGCTCTAGGCAAAAAGTGCTACGCATGCTCAGATCACATTACAAGACCAAAGCTATTGGCTACTAGCAACTGTGCCGGTTATGTGAACATACAAGTAGGGAGCTGCATTTTATTTTCTTGTCATGTAAGAATATAAGAAATTTTTCTGAACATCACAACCATAATGCATAAAAGGTACCAAAAACACAATGCTGGATGAACCAGCCTTCTTGCTACTTTTGACTTCCAGAACAAATGTACTAAAAATCTGTTATCATACATATCGTTATTGTAGTCTGAGTGAATAACTTGCATATAAGCCTTTAAAATTATCACTTTTGATCTTTTATGTTAGTGTCCCATAGACTTTAATGGTGTACTATCATTTTCTGTCCCCCCATCACAAAGTGTCCACTGTTTGCATGAGCAGTACACAGGACACCCAGATTCCGAAAATTGCCAAAGACGAACACCACATATTGTTCGGTGTTCTCAGAACATCCGAACAACCAAAGTTCGGCCCTTGAACTTATGCTCGGGCCGAACTGTTCGCCCATCCCTATTGCCAGCACAGCCACCCACTATGTTTCTTCCCCCGACGGCTTTCATATCGGCCAGGGAATAAATAGAATAAAAAAAGGAGCAGAGAAGAGGATATGTTTCTTCCCCTGCTTTCATATCGGCCAGGGAATAAATAGAATAAAAAAAGGAGCAGAGAAGAGGATTGTGGGACATGTAGTCTCGAGGACTGCCGGCTCCACTGTAACACGGAAACTGCAGCCCACACAGCATGCCCAGCTGAATGGGTGAGAGAGAGAGCCAGGAGCCCAGGAAAGCTTTCAGGGAAGTGCACCCAGGACTCCACAGGAAGAGCACAGTGCTGAAGGAACACCATCAGAGAGAGAACCCTGCTGCCCTGCGCCACCAGAGGGAAAGCCACACAGCCTAGCGCCATGCTTGGTGGAGAAAGGGATGGAGTCATTGCCAGAATACAGATATGGGCACTGCCCAGCTGAGTCAACACGGGCAATTCAGAGTGAGCAGACTCCTGATCAGAGGAACCGTTGTTGCTGTATCGCTGGGTCAGGTGAGAGGGCTATTGGGCCATTATCTACTAACGTCCATAGGAACTGCAGTCTCTGACCATCTCCTGTATTATATCTGCAGTCTCTGACCAGCTCCTGTATTATATCTGCAGTCTCTGACCATCTCCTGTGTTATATCTGCAGTCTCTGACCATCTCCTGTACTATGTCTGCAGTCTCTGACCATCTCCTGTATTATATCTGCAGTCTCTAACCGCCTTCTGGAGTATGTGTGCATTCTCTGACCGTCTCTTGTAATATGTCTGCAGTTTCTGACCATCTCCTGTATTATATCTGCAGTCTCTGACCATGTCTTGTATCATGTCTGCAGTCTCTGACCATCTCCTGTACTATGTCTGGGGGCTCTTTCTAACAGGAGCCCTCTCTGTGTGCATCAGAGAGACTCCCCTCCAGTTCTCATTAGTGTACACTCTTCCTGTATTTTCTTTATTGTTATAAGATCATGGGAGGATCCTAGGGTAACAAAGACTTCTTAGGGGAGCATCTCTGTGTTTGAGTTGTTGGCATAGAAACATTTGTAAAGGGGAGGAGTTGGTAAAGATGACCACGCCCATGTGGGGGCATCAGAAATATTTCTGCACCCAGGTGTCTGTGACCCTAGGATCGGCCCTGCTAAAAGTCCACCCTTTGTTATTCTTCCCTCTTCGTCTCTACTTCCTAAACCTAAACTTTTTCAATTCTCCCTCGATCTGTCCCACCTCTTTATATTCTAATAACCAATTCGTAAACTGTCAGACCAATATAGTATGTGATAGTGCAGGCCCCAAAACAACCATTGAATACATGTTTATGTATGTATTTATTTAATTAACTATTACACCTGCCCACATAATATTAAATGGAAACAGTAGACAATCACATGCCAGTGAAAAAATATAAAAATGAACCAAAGCGCCAAAGGATGAACATAAGTGAAAAAACCTCATGTATGTGTTAATATGGATAAAGAGAACGAATTGCTTTACCACATGATTAAAGCAGCTGCATTTTGAAATTGGTGTGAACAATTAATAAATGATAAAAAGTATACCGTGCTAAATGCTAAAAAAAAATTACATACAGGTAATAAATGATACACTGGTAACAAATAAAATTAATCAAACAGTCCCCAGTGAAAAGAAGGTGCCCGTGCTAGTGAAACAATATCCAGTGCTGTCACTTGAATAATAGATGGATGATTCCATGCTTCTTAAGTGCTTTAAATAGGGTGCCCCCCTAATAGATGTGCACTCACCCCTGGGAGTGGACCAACTATCGTTAGTTAGGTCAAATGCGCGTGTGGGGCTACCCCTATAGATATCCTCTGGACCGATGATTGGCAGCAGTGAATGTTCCTCATATAAATAGATATAATAGAAAAAGCCTCATTGTGCAGTACTGTTGATAAAGAGCTTTTTATTCCAAAAATATAAAAGGTATTCAACTCACATGTATGTGCCTATTGTCCTAATGTCCTAAAGTTGAGTCACTTTATCATGACAAACTTCCGCCCACACATTCAATCTGGAAATCAAGCCTTTTCTGAGCCAGCAGCTGCATGAACCAACCAGGCGGATTTCACGTATTTACTTATACCTGCTGTTCACTCCGGGTGCCAGGACATTAGGCACTCATACATGTGAGTTGAATACCTTTATATTTTTTTTCAGAAAAAGAGCTCTGTCACGGTGAAGGTGAAAAGTAACAGTTATGCCCTGTACACACGATAGGATTTTCCGATGGAAAATGTGTGATAGGACCTCGTTGTCAGAAATTCCAACCGTGTAGGCTCCATCACACATTTTCTATAGGAATTTCCGTCACACTAAATTTGAGATCTGGTTCTCAAATCTTCCAAATTCTGATCGCGTGTACACAATTCCGACGTACAAAGTGCCAAGCATGCTCGGAATCAAGCAGAAGAGCAGCACTAGCTATTGAACTTAATTTTTCTCGGCTCGTCGTACGTGTTGTACGTCACCGCGTTCTTATGAAGTTCGGAATTTCCGACCAACTTTGTGTGACCGTGTGTATGCAAGACAAGTTTGAGCCAACATCTGTTGGAAAAAATCCTATCGTGTGTACAGGGCATTAGGCTTCTCTTAGCAATGTCTTTAGCAATGGCAGGCTTCATGAGGTATGTACTGTAAAGGGCCTACACCTATTGCAAGGGCATTATTTAATATTGGTCAAAGCTGTGCAGCTTGTTTTTATCTACAAATGTAGGCAGTATTTGGTAAAGATGAACTGCGCTGTATTATCAAAAGTATTGGGACACTTGCCTTTACACACATGAACTTTAATGACATCCCAGTCTTAGACCGTAGGGCTCAGTTTTGAGTTGGCCCACCCTTTGCAGCTATAACAGCTTCAACTCTTCTGGGAAGGCTGTCCACAAGGTTTAGGATTATGTCTATGGGAATTTTTGACCATTCTTCCAGAAGCGCAATTGTGAGGTCAGGCATTGATGTTGGACGAGAAAACCTTGCAGTCATCACTCTAATTCATCCCAAAGGTGTTCTATCGGGTTGAGGTCAGGACTCTGTGCAAGCCAGTCAAGTTCCTCCACCCCAAACTCACTCATCCATGTCTTTATAGACCTTGCTTTGTGCACTGGTGTTCAGTCATGTTGGAGCAGGAAAGGGGCCATCCCCAAACTCTTCCCACAAAGTTTAGAGCATGAAATTATCCAAAATATCTTGGTATGCTGACACCTTAAGAGTTCCCTTTACTGGAACTAAGGGGCCAAGCCCAACCCCTGAAAAACAACCCAACACCATAATCCCCCCTCCATCACATGATTTGGACCAGTGCACAAAGCAAGGTCCATAAAGACATGGATGAGCGAATTGGGGTGGAGGAACTTGACTGCCCTGCACCTCAACCCGATAGAACACCTTTGGGATGAATTAGAGCGATGACTGCAAGGTTTTCTCATCCAACATCAATTCCTGACCCTTACAATTGCGCTTCTGGAAGAATGGTCAAACATTCCGATAGACACACTCCTAAACCTTGTGGATAGCCTTCATAGAAGAGTTTAAGCTGTTTTAGCTGCAAGGGGTGGACCAAATTAATATTGAACCCTACGGACTAAGACTGGGATGTCATTAAAGTTCATGTGTGTGTAAAGGCAGATGTCCCAATACTTGATAATATAGTGTATGTGTTTTATTTTTATTTTTTTGTAAAGATGAACTATGTGTTTTGTTAATTTTTTTTTGGTAAAAATGAACTACAGTATGTGTTTAGGCATATTATGTGGACTTTTGTTACCTGGATTGCAACGCAGTTGAAGATGGAGTCCTGCTTAAAGGTCTTCTCTACAAGGGTGGTGTTCTTTCCATCCAGAGCTAAGGAGATCTGTGCTCTGCTTTCTCCCTCTGCCCCCTCCAGGTGTATACATATGGTTTCAGAACGCTGAGAGCGAATTTCAGAGGGGAAGATGACCGCATAGTGCCTGAGAGAAGATTGAATAATTGAATATTAGAAACCACAAGGGTAGATTTACAAAGAATTCTATACAGTTTTTTTCTTGATAACATTCCCTGTTTGCAAATGTGTTTGTGTAGCTTCCCAAAATTATGCAGATACTAGCTTGAATTATTCAAGAAACAACTATTCAGTTTGATAGGATAGAACCCCCCCCCCCCCCCCCAATTAGCTATGGTTTATTTTGGTTAGACATGTGCAATTTTTTTTAGTTTTTAGTTAAAATTCGTTATATTCGTTCATTCGTTATCGTACGAATGAACAAACGATTCGCTAAAAAATTTAACGAATAACGAATGTTCGAATCAAACGAATCCGAAAAACAACGAAAATCCGAATTAACCAAATTAGAAACAACAAAACTACGAAAGAAGAAAATCCGAAAAACGAAAACAGGAACAACGAAAATCAAAATGAACGAAAAAATTCGTACATTCGTAACTTTGTTTTTTTGTTGAATTGGTAATTTTCCATGTCCCTTACAATGGCGCTGCTTAACGTGCTTCGAATGGATTGATTGAAAAAATTCGTACATTCGTAACTTTTTTTTTTTTCGCTTCGTAATTTTCCGTGTCTCTTACAATGGCGCTGCTTAACGTGCTTCGAATGGATTGAACGTAAAAATTTGTACATTTGTAACTTTTTTTTTTGCGATTCGTAATTTTCCGTGTCTCTTACAATGGCGCTGCTTAACGTGCTTCGAATGGATTGAACGAAAAAATTCGTACATACGGAACTTTTTTTTTAGATTCGTAAATTTTCCGTGTCTCTTACAATGTAATAATAGCATACACATTACATAAAATTATGAATTATGCTCCGATTACGAATCTACAAAAACAATGTTACGAAAATATGAAAAAATCTATCTAACGAAAGTACGAATGTAACTAAATCTACGAAAATACAAATGCGTCCGAATTTCGAATAAACAAAAATTAAACTAACAGAAAAACGAATCAACGAAAAAATAACTCTTACGGAAATACGAATCGTTACGAATACGAACACCGACGACTTACGAATTTACGAATCGTTACGAATCAACGGAAACGAAACAAAAATAAACACATTTTTCTATTGTGCACATGTCTAATTTTGGTATAGTCATCAATCATGTCAATGATCAGACTGGTTGTATGGGCAATTTCCTTATTTTTTATGAAAATCTGATTATAATCCAGTGGTTCTTAACCTCAGTCCTCATTACCCCCCGCCAGGCCATGTTTTGGGAATTTCCCTTAGATAAAATAGCTGTCCAAAATACCAAGCCATTGACTTAGATTTAAAGCACCTGTGCAAGATAAAAGGAAAGCCTGCAAACATGGCCTGGTGGGGGGTAATGAGGACTGAGGTTAAGAACCACTGTTATAATCCATCTATTATTTTATTACTCTTCAGGCCAAGTCAGATGTTTTCTTTGTGGTAAAGCATAGGAAAACATGAGATTTGACTGTATGTTAGCATAATGTGTGGCATTCCTTGATCTAGAATGCCGTGTCTTGAAGTAGCATCTCAGTGCACAACCACAGTTGTGAGCACCCACGATGTGGACGCAGACAGAAAATGTGGCTATGTGCGTGAAGACATGGACAGTCATGCTGAATATAACAGAACGATGCGGGAAGAAGCATACTGCAATTCAGGTCAGTGGGTAGGGGTGGTTTGAGGGTGGGAGGCTGGAGAATGTGACCATGTTTTATGTCACATCCTAAATAGGAGGTTAACATGAAACATAGTCAAAAAGGTGGACTTGGCCTTAAAAACTTGTTGGGAGTTCTGTATAATAAAGTGGCTGACTCACTGGCCTGAAGTACTGCAAAATCTCCCTCTCTATCGAGGTTGTGACATCTCGCTGGTCCGGCATAGCAAAAGGTAAATGGTCATCAAAGACAAGGTAGTTAGAGAAACATGGTACCTAGGCTTTGTGCAGTGGTGTCTCCAGCTTTCATATTTAGGGGGGCACATGGGGGGACAGGGACAAAAGCAGGGGGGCAACTATGAAATGCAACTAAGAAATCCAATTATATATATATATATATATATATATATATATATATATATATATATATCCTGGGGCCCCTTACTATGATCCCACAACGGGCCCTTTCCCATATTCTGCAGTGAGCTCCCTTCCAGACCTGGGAACTCAGCACAGGGATGGTGGGATCCCCTCATAACGATAAATTCATCATAACGAACTTTCGTTATTTTTACAAAAAGTTATCGAAACTAAAGGTTAAAATCCCAGGAAGTCAGCACAGCACAGAGATGGTCGGAGCCCCTCATAATGATAAATTCATCATAACGAACTTTCGTTATTTTTGTACAAATCCGAATTGAATTTCGTACACGAATTACGAAATACAGTTTTTTTTTCCGTATGAAACAAAACGGAACGAAACTAAATAAATTCTATGACGGCGCCCATGTCTAGCACCTTCCTTCTAGTTGGCTCTAGTTGGTTCTACCAGTGGTGTGATTTTGTAAGTAGGGAGAGGTTTGAGGGTAATGCCAGAACATTGTGGGCTTCCAGAAACGGTTGGCTTGGAACTACGCATTGGGGACTTTACTGAAATAAAGTCAGGGTTTGTTAGTAGTTCTCAGCTCACATACTGCTGTTCTTAAATTGCTTTGACCTGTTCAAAGGTAGGGGACAGCAAGTCTTCCAAGAGAGTCTGCCCTTGTGGGATCCTCCTTTGAATGCTGGTCACCTGGCTGTCATACCGTCTCTCCGGCTATAAGGGCCCATTCACATCAGCACCATCTTCTGTGGTGCATGAATGCACATTACCATGCCTCGTGTTAGGGCAGCACCTTCCTTTGAATGGCTGCCTAGCACATTTTGCACCAAAAATTGTGCATGGAGAATTTACAACAGCACATGGTATCACAGTTTAGTTCATTGCTGTAAGCAGTGAAGGTGCATTGGTGTGCCGCTAAGAATGCATTACACCCCTATTTTAACGTGCTTTGATGTATTGTGCGTGTTACCACAGCATGATGATGTGAAAAGGCCATGATACAATCTGAGTCTTAGATCTGAAAAAATGTGCAGGTAGGGAGTCTGACTTTTCGAAGACTTTCACGACCATCATACTTGTTCCGAGTCAGTAATTCAGTCAATGGATGCCCAAATAGGAGCAGTGGTCAGTGGTTCTCACCATCTGCTCCGCCTGCTACGCAGACTCATCCCCTTCATTCCAAAGGAGGACAAAGCAGTGGTAGTTGGAACAGTCATTAATTCTCGACTGGACTACGCAAACTCCCTTTACATAGGATTACCCCAATATCAACTTGCGCGCTTACAACTTATCCAAAATACGGCGGCAAGACTGATAACAGGAAAAAAACCCTGGGAATCCATCCCCTTCCCTGAGGAGCCTACATTGGCTAACCGTAAAGAATCGGGTATTTTTCAAGACCCTTTGCATCACCCACAAATGCACTTATGGAAACGCTCCGGAATACCTTCTCGAGAAAATAAAACACTACATACCCAATCGCAGTCTTCGATCGGCTAATCAAAATCTCCTCCTCATTCCTAAATCCCGCTACAAATCAAAGGGGGAGCGGAGATTCGCTGTCCAAGGACCACGGCTATGGAACGCGCTACCAACCGACATCCGCATGGAAGAAAACCATCAGGCCTTCAGGAAAAAACTCAAGACCTACCTCTTCTAGAAGCTTGACAACAAAGCACGAATACAGCGCCTTGAGGCGATTCAGTTCGCATTGTAGCGCTATATAAGTTATTCATTCATTCATTCATTCATAATTAGGAAAGTCTTCCAGTTACGGCGCAGCAGTAAATGTGACAAAAAGACTGGTGTAGCAATGCACCTGACACCAGGCCATATACCTCAGCTGTTCCCTGATCTGATAATGTACACCTCACCTATACCAAGAATAGAGAACATCTGACATCACCTGAAACTAATATATGGCAGCAGGGGTAGCTAGAAGTGAGCAGAGTGGGCCAGGACAATGGGTTGCTTATGGTAGGAAAAGTATGCTGTGCTGGTGCATGAAAAGCCCTCCATGGTGGTCAGAGTGATGTAACCCAAAGCAGTCCATGTTAAAAAGTGCCGCAACCCATGTTAACCACTTTCAGACCGGACCAATTTGCAGCCAAAGGACCAGGCCCCTTTTTGCGATTCGGCACTGCGTCGCTTTAACTGACAATTGTGCGGTCGTGCGACGTGGCTCCCAAACAAAATTGACGTCCTTTTTTTCCCACAAATAGAGCTTTCTTTTGGTGGTATTTGATCGCCCCTGCGGTTTTTATTTTTAGGCCGATACGTATTCTTCTACATATTTTTGGTAAAAAAAATCGCAATAAGCGATTATTGATTGGTTTGCGCAGAAGTTATAGCGTTTACAAGATAGGGGATAGTTTTAAAGCATTTTTATTAATATTTTTTTTTATTAGTAATGGCGGCGATCAGCAATTTTTATTGTGACTGCGACATTATGGCAGACACATCGGACATTTTTGACACATTTTTGGGACCATTGTCATTTATACAGCAATCAATGCTATTTAAATGCATTGATTCCTGTATAAATGACACTGGCAGTGAAGGGGTTAACCATGAGGGGGCAGTGTAGGGGTTAGGTATGCCTAGGGGTGTGTTTCTTACTGTGGGGGGGGGGGCGTGGCTGTCAGCTAGTGAATGCTGATCTCTGCTCCAATCACAGGGAGCAGAGATCGGCATCACTAGTTGCTGGTCAGAACGGGCAGATGCTGTTTATTTCGGCATCTCCCCGTTCAGCCTTCCCGTGAGACGATCGCGGGCTCGCGACCGGACTCACGGGGGTCCCGACCGGCGTGCTCCTGATGGCACGGACAGGCATTAAGGAGGGACTTATATATACGCCCTCCTGCCTGTACGTGCCATTCTGCCAACGTATATCTGTGTGCGCCGGTCGGGAAGTGGTTAAGGGAATGTGATGGCAGGCAAAGGGACACTACTGAGATCATTCAAAATTCATTGACAGCAGTTTACATCCTTGTGACTCGCATTTGACCTGCATCGCGTGGGATTTGCATTCCTGTAGACTTATAGTATTAGTAGTAGTATAGGAATGCAAAATCTGCTTGAAATGAGCAAAAGCCCATGAACACAGGCCCTAAAGCCTCACACACACAACAAGAATATAGAACAAATGATCGTTTGTTTTTGCATGCTAGTCTCATATCGAAAATATGATAACTAATGTGGACTGGTCTGGAGTGGTAAGTGGGGAACCCCAAGGTTCTGTCTTGGGACCAATTCTATTCAATTTATAAATGACATAGAGGAAGAGATAAATATCTCAATCTCAGTTTTTGTGGATGACACAAAACATCAGGATATAGAAATTTTACAGAAAGACCTGAACAAAATAATGAAGTGGGCAACTACATGGGTACAATACAAAAGATAATATAAAAGATCTGGGGGTCCTAGTAGATGACAGATTGAGCAATAGCATGCAATGTCAAGCTGCAGCTACCAAAGCCGGCAGAATATTAACGAGCATAAAAAAGGAGATATACTCCAGAGATAAAACGATAATCCTACCACTTTATAAAACTCTGGTTAGACCACATCTGGAGTACTCTATCCAGTTCTGGTCACCAGTCTTCAGAAGGGATGTACTGGACATTGACACACGTGCACCTGCACAGGTTGAACTGGATGGACTATTGTCTTTATTCAACCTTACCTACTATGTAATTATGAAAACGAATAGATTACTAGAGTTACAAAAATTCTCGTAAGGCAGAAAATGAAACTTCCCACAATGATGTAATGTATTGTATGTATTCTTTCATTTCCAAGCATGCACTTTGTTACTCAATTTTTTTATGGATGAATACTGTACTGATTAAACGAAATTCATTTGTTCTGTTAACGTGCAACAAAAAAATTTGTGTTTGTCTCTGGATAATTTTGCATGACCTGTCGAAATGCAGGCCCCTGGACGACATCATCTGTGACGAAATACGTAGGGCGGAGCAACACGCTAACTTCCCCATTACCCTCGTGTCCCAGCGGGACGGGTTTGTTTGGTTGTGCATCGGCAGGCACACCAAACTCAAGACGTTATTGTTTTATCATTGCTGTAAGTGCAATACTTTTTATCTCAATAAACGTTTAAAGGATTTTACACCACGTGGAGCCTTTTGTCTTTTTGGTGAACCCCTTATCCATCCTATTAAGTGACGCAATGGGCACAGAGAGACGGGAAAAAGGCCCAGGCTGGGTTTTAAGCCAAAAGGTACAGAGTGATCTCTTGTAATGAGGGATCTACTGGAGCGGGTAAGCAGTTAATTCAGCTGTTGGTGGCAGCACTGTTGCACAAGGTGTTGGATGGTGGAGTCTAACAACAATATTTAAGATTCACTAGTGTAATCATTGGTGGATTGATTTATGGACTCTTGTTTTTTTTTTTCATGTGATGGGTAGATGCTATAGGTGAAAATTTAGGTTTGTCTGAGCTGTAGTTTAGCTCAGACTGATTATGTTAAATTTCTGGTTTCTGTTCCAGTTCAGCTGGGTTGTGTAATTTTCCACTTGACCGTGGGTGGCGCTCTCATCATCGATCAGTGTTGGAAAGTGCAACGAGCTGGGTGTATTGAGTACCTCCTTTCCTGGAAACAGTCAGTGGGAGTGGTTTATATGATGTGCATTCTGGGAGAGGGTACTTAAGGGACAGACACCATTGTCCGGGGTGGTGCTCCGACCTGATGGCCTGCCTGGCCTAAGGTGTACCGTAGCCATTCAACTGTCTCAGAGCCGGCTGGCCCGAGGCTTCGTTACCGCAGGTAGGCCCAGAAGTTCTGGGGCCTACTGATCCAGGGGTGGTCCTGTGCTCTCTTGACTGCGGGAAGAAACCAAGCAATTGGAAAAACCAGGGGAGGACTTTTCTCAGAGAGGACCGAGCAACAAGGCTGGTATCTCAAGAAGAGCCTGGAGACTCAATTGGTGGACGCATCTCAGGTCATCTACCACACAGTATCGCAGGTCCGGCTGAAAGAAACTAGTACTGTGTGACTGTAATTCGACTTTGCAAAAGTTATTGGTTAGGTTACATAATCCTATGACAGCAGAGGGTTGTGCAACGGTTCTACTATATTCTTCAAGTCTGTGGCAGAGACTATGACCGAGCATCGCACCGGATGCTAGGCCAGTGAGAGAGGCCTATCCGGTGGTTGCTAGATCCAGTTTGTGGAAGTCGTTTGCCTCTGGATCTGAGAAATACCCGTGACCCGCAATACAAGGTACCTGAATCTCCATTAACCCTCCATCCCTCTATCTGATTTTTTTTTCGGTCAATAAAAGCATTGGAAAAAGAGACTAATGCCGCGTACACACGGTCGGAATTCTCATCGGAAAAAGCTCTGATGGTTTTCCCGTCGGAATTCCGACGGAATTTCGCTCAAACTGTCTTGCCTACACATGGTCACACCAAATTCCGACGGTCAGTAACACAGCGGCATAAAACACGTTCGACAGCACTATAAAAGGGACGTTTAATGCTTCCGAGCATGCGTCAAATTGTTTCCGAGCATGCGTCGGAATTTTGCGTGTCGGAATTGCATACACACGATCGGAAAATCCGATAGAAAGGTTTTCCGTCGGAAAAATTGAGAACAGGTTCTCAATCCAAAGTCCGTCGGAAATTCCAACAGAAAAAGACCGATGGGCATACACACAGTCGGAAAATCCGTTGAAGAGCTCCCATCGGACTGTTTCCATCGGAAATTCCGACCGTGTGAACAACTATTCAATGGGACCTCTATGATGGACACAGTGGAACAGTGAGGTAACGTTAAGCCCAATCAAATATTAGCAGCTCCTTCGGGGGTAAGTGCTACATGAATAATTAGCGCAATTTTATTTTTATATACTATCACTGAACTGTAACTATGTCATACAGGAGAATTGCTGCTTGATTTTTGTTTTTTTCGAATTTCCCAATAGCACAGTTTTTTCCATATCTTCATCACACTACAGCAAATATTGACACTGCTGAGTAATAAGTAACAGATTATAATCATTAACTTGATACTCCAGGGTCAGATGCTTGATTATCCCCCAATTTACAGTGGTTACTCCATCTTTACCCCAAAAATAAGGGGGGGGGGGTGCATTTGGATTCTGGAGTACCTTTCTGGGTGGTATCTTTTAGAGTAAACATATTTTACCTCAAACTGTAATTTAAGCCAAAACTTCTATGTATGCAATTTTGCAAACAATTAAGTACAGCCCATGGAAATATTTCACGTTTTCAATATATTTAATGGGAAAACATCAAGATCTTTACAAAGACACAGATACATAGTACCTACAGATAAAAGTTATATACTGTACCTGGACAAACAGAAGAAAACAATAGGAGTGATTTACTAAAACTGGAGCACTCAGAATCTGGTGCAGCTGTGCATGGTAGCCAATCAACTTCTAACTTCAGCTTGTTCAATTAACCTTTTGGCTAAAAAATCTGGAAGCTGATTGGTCTCTATATGAATGTTAAGGTGGACACCAAACAAAGAAAACACAAAACACAAATAAAATTACCTGAGGTTCCCCCAAGAATTTAGAATGGACCCCTCATGTCTGGTATGGCTTTACGGAGTAACCCCATGCAAAAAAAAAAAAATCAAGAAAAAAAAAAAGTGTACGATCTCCCCCCCAAAAAAATCGATACCAGACCCTTATCCATGCAGGCTAGCTAGCCAGGAAAGGGGGGTGAGTGTGTGCCTCCTCCCTCTAGAATCTTACCAAGCCACATGCCCTCAACATGGAGAGCCACCTTGCCAGGGAGGAGGTGATAAGGACAAGAGCCTTGATAAGGATGAAGGCCTCTTTCCCACGACCCTGGCCTTGTGGTTCTGGGGGTCTATGGGCAGGGTCTTATCGAAATCTGGATGTCCCCTTTAACCACTTCACCCCCTTAAGACCTTCAGGAAAGTCCTTGACTTTGTGCAGTGATATCTGAATGATGACTGCAGCTACAGACATAATTCAGATATTATCGGCTGTTCCACCGCTTGATCGCTCTTACGGTGAGTCGGTAGAAGCACCGGAGGGCGGGGGAGGGGTGGGCGTCCCCTCCCGATGCCCTCCGGTGCTTCTACCCACTTACTGCTTCCATCGGTGAGTCAGGGAATGGATCCGCCGGCCCCGGATGGTGACGATCGAGATTTCCGGCGGACCAGATGGTCGCCGGAGTCTCTATGATCGTTCGGACCCCGTCTTATTGACCCCATATCTCACTGTAAAAAGAACAGATCGTGCCATATTCCTATGGCTGCACACCATGACTGGGACCTGTGACGTGTCCCAGTTGATTGGCGAGAGGGAGGGGGGAGAGGTCATCTCCCTTCCGGTGCCGTGGTGCGCTGGGAGGAAGTGGGAGCTGGGACCCTCTAAAAAGAGGGTATCCACCCCCCCCCCCCAAAAAAAATGACATGCCAAATGTGGCATGTCAGGGGATCACCTCCCTTAAAGCGGAAATTCAATTTTTAGGTGGAACTCTGCTTTAAATGTTCCCTGTGGGGGGGGGGGGGACTGACTGGAGGAGGAGAGAGATCGCTGTTCCTGATCACTAGGAACAGACGATCACACTGTACTCTCCTGTCAAACAGGGGATCTGTTAGTTTACATTGAGAGATCCCCATTCTGGCTCTCTGTGGAGCGATCACAGGTGGCCGACGGGCGTCGCGACCACCGGTCACATGCATCAGCTCCAGCGATGCGCCACGGGCACGCCCTAGGTATAGCTGTTAAAGGGACCGACGTACAGCTATGGCGATTCGCGCAGGGGAGCCAACCTGGTTGCTGGTCGGCAAGTATTTAAAGTGGAATTCTAGGATGAAGCTGGCTAATCTTAGAAATGCCCCCTCCTAACACCTTATTCTGAATTTTACTTATCTATTTTCAGGCCACTCCTTTCCGGTCATGTGATCTCCCCTGTGTCAGCCAGCCATGAGCATCATGGAAAATCATGGGAAATGTTGAAGAATGGTCAAACATTCCCATAGACACACTCCTAAACCTTGTGGACAGCCTTCCCAGAAGAGTTGAAGCTGTTATAGCTGCAAAGGGTGGGCCAACTCAATATTGAACCCTACGGACTAAGACTGGTAATATAGTGTATTTAAAAATGTGTAACAGCTTTAAGAGCTCAACAACTGATAACCTATTAAACATCACCAAGGAATGTTCAACTCAGCAATCGCACATTTATTAAAGCAAAAGGAAGTTACTTACAGTTTGGCTTCCGCAGAGCAGGAGATGTGAAGAAGGACTAGACCCGCACACAGCACCCAGGACACCATTGTGTAGGGCTGCAGGACTTCGTTAGACTGCCTGAAAACTATGCAGCTGCCTTTTGTATTTTTCTGCTGCCTCCACACACCCCCCTCCTACACAGCAGGACATGGGCTTCACAGCAAGGCCACTGACCTCAAAACAACAAACATGCCTCAGGCTGTAACTGGTCAGCAGATGAGTTGCAGGATTGAGAGGATCTGCAAATAATTACTTTAGATATTGCGTTTGTAACAGGCAAACATCTACCCACAGTTCTGGAGACCTCTGTAAGCTTACAGGGATGGTCAAGCGTTTCAGATTTTAGTATAAAATTCAGTCGACCCCCGCAAAGTCGTGATTCAGAGTTCACGTCCTCAGTAGTTCACGGATTTTTCCTTAGAATCTGACTAATAATTGTTGGCGGAAACCCCCACAATTTCACAGAAAACGCAAGTATCCTCCGTAATTTTTTATGGCTTTTCTCATGGCAATATATAATTTTTCGTGCATTTTAACGCTAAATTATTAAGAACAATATCATTTACTAATTTTAGGGGGCATATTTAGAGTTTAACCGCTTCAGCCCCGGAAGATTTGGCCGCTCAATGACCAGGCCATTTTTTGCGATACAGCACTGCGTCGCTTTAACTGACAATTGCGCAGTCGTGCGATGTTGTACCCAAACAAAATTGACGTCCTTTTTTTCCCCCACAAATAAAGCTTTCTTTTGGTGGTATTTGATCACCTCTGCGTTTTTTTTTTTTGCGCTATAAACAAAAGAAGAGCGTTCATTTTGAAAAAAAAAAAAAACAATGGGGGGTTATTTACAAAAGGTAAATCCACTTTGCAGTACAAGTGCAAACTACAAGTGCGAAGTGCACTTGAAATTGCACTGAAAGTGCAATTGGAAGTGCAGTCGCTGTAAATCTGAGGGGTGGATCTGAAATGAGGGGAAGCTCTACTGATTTTATTATCCAATCATGTGCAAGCTAAAATTCTGTTTTTTTATTTTCCTTGCATGTCCCCCTCGGATCTACAGTGACTGCACTTCCAAGTGCACTTTCAGTGCAATTTCAAGTGCACTTTGCCCTTGTAGTTTGCACTCGTAGTGCAAAGTGGATTTGCCTTTAGTAAATAAAATACTTTTTGCTATAATAAATATCCCACATTTTTGATCAAAAAAAATATATTTTTTTCCTCAGTTTAGGCCGATACATATTCTTCTACATATTTTTGTAAAAAAAAAATCACAATAAGCGTATGTTGATTGGTTTGCGCAAAAGTTATAGGGTCTACAAAAGGGGGTAGATTTATGGCCCTTTTATTATTACTTTATTACTAGTAATGGCGGCGATCTTTTTATCGGGACTGCGACATTCTGGCAGACACATTGAACAATTTTGACACTATTTTGGGACCATTGTCATTTATACAGTGATCAGTGCTATAATAATGAACTGATTACTGTGTAAATGTCACTGGCAGGGAAGAGGTTAAAACTAGGTGGCGATCAAGGGTATAACTGTGTTCCCTGTGTGTGTTTCTAACTGTGGGGGGATGGGACTGTCTAGGAGGAGAGAGAGAGATCGGTGTTCATACATAGTATGAACACACGATCTGTCTCCTCGCCCCTGAGAGAACTGGGATCTGTATGTTTACACACACAGATCCCGGTTCTTGCTCTGTCACGAATGATCGCGGGTGTCGGGCGATCGCATTGGCCCCTAGTGGCCAAAAGACGAAGCGACGTAAGGTAACGTTTTGCCCAGCCGTGCCATTCTGCCACAGTAAAACTGCAGCAGCTAGTCGGCAAGCGGTTACACTATAAAAATAGGCATTTATAGGCATTTTGTACTGGATAGGTAAATTGCCAGGCTTGGCTGATAGCCAAGCCTGTGTGTTTTTCTTCTGGGTTGGGGTTAAGTGAATCAGGCAGAGCTGGTGACTCACAGGCATCATCCCACTTCTTTCCAGAATATTCTAGCATCTTCTGGAAAGGAAGGAGGACAGGAGATGTGGAGCTGACTGGGGTATTCTGAGTAAGTCCTGGCCAATCCCCGACTTGGATTGTGTAAATTTGCCGTGCCCTCAAAGTAACTCAACACACAGCCATTAATGTCTAAACCACTGGCAACAAAAGTGAGTATACCCCTAAGTGAAAAATGTCCAAATTGGGCCCAAAGTCTTAATATTTTGTGTGGCCACCATTATTTTGCAGCACTGCCTTAACCCTCTTGGGAATGGAGTTCACCAGAGTGTCACAGGTTGCCACTGGAGTCCTCTTCCCCTCCTCCTTTTCGACATCACGGAGCTGGTGGATGTTAGAGACCTTGTGCTCCTCCACCATCCGTTTGAGGATACCCCACAGATACTCAATAGGGTTTAGGTCTGGAGACATGCTTGGCCAGTCCATCACCTTTACCCTCAGCTTCTTTAGCAAAGCAGTGGTAGTCTTGGATATGTGTTTGGTGTCGTTATCTTGTTGGAATACTGCCCTGCGGCCCAGTCTCTAAAGGTGGGTATTATGCTCTGCTTCAGTATGTCACAGTACATGTTGGCATTCATGGTTCCCTCAATAAATGGTAGCACCCCAGTGCCGGCAGCACTCATGCAGCCCCAGACCCACCATGACACTCCCACCACCATGCTTGACTGTAGGCAAGACACACTTGACTTTGTACTCCTCACCTGGTTGCCGCCACACACACTTGACACCATCTGAACCAAATAAGTTTATCATGGTCACAGCAGACCACAGGACATGGTTCCAGTAATCTATTGTATGTCTGCTTGTCTTCAGCAAACTGTTTGCGGGCTTTCTTGTGCATCATCTTTAGAAAAGGCTTCCTTCTGGGATGACAGCCATGCAGACCAATTTGATGCAGTGTGCGGCGTATGGTCTGAGCACTGACAGGCTGACCCACCACCCCTTCAACCTCTGCAGCAATGCTGGCAGCACTCATATGTCTATTTCCCAAAGACAACCTCTGGATATGACGCTGAGTATGTGCACTCAACTTCTTTGGTTGACCATGGCGAGGCCTGTTCTGAGTGGAACCTGTCCTGTTAAACCGCTGTATGGTCTTGGCCACCATGCTGCAGCTCAGATTCAGGGCCTAGGCAATCTTTATGTAGAGCAACAATTCTTTTTTTGAGATCCTCAGAGAGTTCTTTGCCATGAGGTGCCATGTTAAACTTCCAGTGACCAGTATGAGTGCGTGAGAGTGATAACACCAAATTTAACACACCTGCTCCCCATTCACACCTGAGACCTTGTAACACTAAACAGTCACATGACACTGAGGAGGGAAAATGCCTTTTTGGGCTCAATTTGGACATTTTCACTTAGGAGTGTAAGCTTTATTTATTAACTCAATTAGTTATCAGTTATCAGTTTTATCTTTTAGATTTAGCAGAAATGTTGTTCTGTTTGTGTCCACTAATAATAATTTTAGTGCATTTTTTGTAAAAATTGAATTTGATATTTTCAGAGGGCCGGTCAGATAGGCTGTACAAGATCTTGTGATTTCTAACAGCAGCCCTGGATAGAGTGATGATGAATACCCAGAGGAGCAAAAGGAGGAATCTGAACCTGGGATTTGCCTATACAAGACACTTTTAATGGTACGCAAGTCCCAACAAGTAGTGCTTTACTTTGTTACTTAGTTGCTTTACTTTGGTCTGTTAAATATACCATTGAATATGTTTTTATATAATTACTAGAATTGTGAACGTACTGTATATATGCACTGTTATACTTATATACAACTGCTTGAGTTTAGTAAACAAAGTTTAAAGGGGTTGTAAAGGTTTGTTTTTTATTTTCTAAATAGGTTCCTTTAAGCTAGTGCATTGTTGGTTTATTTACCTTTTCCTTCGATTTCCCTTCTAAATGTTTTTTTTCTTTGTCTGAATTTCTCACTTCCTGTTTTTCCTCAGTAAACTTCACACCATCATACGAGCGGTGTTTAGTCAGCCAGAACAGCTTACTGAACAGCTTAATGAGCAGGAACAGGAAGTGAGAAATTCAGACAAAGAAAACAAAGAAAAAAACATTTAGAAGGGAAATCAAAGGAAACGGTAAGTGAACCAACAATGCACTAGCTTAAAGGAACCTATTTAGAAAATAAAAAACAAACCTTTACAACCCCTTTAAGGTAAAATACAGTGCCTTGAGAAAGTATTCATATCCCTTGAAATTCTCCACATTTTGTCATATTACAAACAAAAACGTAAATATATGTTATTGGGATTTAATGTGATAGACCAACACAAAGTGGCACATAATTGTGAAGTGGAAGAAATGGAGATAAATGGTTTTCAATTCTTTTTTACAAATAAATATGTGAAAAGTGTGGGGTGCATTTGTATTCAGCCCCCTTTACTCTGATACCCCTAACTAAAATCTAGTGGAACCAAATGCCTTCAGATGGCACCTAATTGGTAAATGGAGTCCACTAGTGTGTAATTTAATCTCAGTATAAATAAAGCTGTTCTGTGAAGCCCGCAGAGGTTTGTTAGAGAACCTTAGTGAACAAACAGCATCTTGAAGGCCAAGGAACACACCAGACAGGTCAGGGATAAAGTTGTGGAGAAGTTTAAAGCAGGATTAGGTTATAAGAAAATACCCCAAGCTTTGAACATCTCACAAAGCACTGTTCAATCCATCATCCGAAAATGGTAAGAGTATGGCACAACTGCAAACCTACCAAGACATGGCCGTCCACCTAAACTGACAGGCCTGGCAAGGAGAACATTCATCAGAGAAGCAGCCAAGAGGTCCATGGTAACTCTGGAGGAGCTGCAGAGATCCACAGCTCAGGTGGGAGAATCTGTCCGGAGGGCAACTATTAGTTGTGCACTCCACATATCTGGCCTTTATGGAAGAGTGGCAAGAAGAAAGCCATTGTTGAAAGAAAGCCAGAAGAAGTCTTGTTTGCAGTTTGCGAGAAACCATGTAGGGGACACAGCAAACATGTGGAAGAAAGTGATCTGGTCCAAAATGTAACTCTTTGGCCTAAAAGCAAAACACTATGTGTGGCGGAAAGCTAACACTGCACATCACCCTGAACACACCATCCCCACCGTGAAACATGGTGGTGGCAGCATCATGTTGTGGGGAGGCTTTTCTTCAGCAGGGACTGGGAAGCTGATCAGAGTTGATGGGAAGATGGATGGAGCCAAATACAGGGAAGTCTTTGACCCTAAACATACAGCCAGAACTACAATGGAATGGTTTTGATCAAAACATATTCACGTGTTAGAATGGCCCAGTCAAAGTCCAGACCTAAATCCAATTGAGAACCTTTGGCAAGACTTGAAAATTGCAGTTCACAGATGCTCTCCTTCCAATCTGACACAACTTAAGCTATTTTGCAAAAAAGAATGGACAAAAATGTCACTCTCTAGATGTGCAAAGCTGGTAGAGACATCCCCAAAAAGACTTGCAGCTGTAATTGCAGTGAAAGGAGCAGTGGCGGTGCGTGCATAGAGGGCGCAGGAGCGCCGCCCCCCTCTCCTGCACCGCTCTATCACCAATAGATAGATTCATGCATTGCATGAATCTATCTATTGTCACCGCTGCCGCCCCCTATTCAGGTGTCCGGCCCCTGATCGGGCGCCGGGCATCTGAATTACAGTGGGGGGGGGGTGTTGCTGGAAGCGCCCCTATTAGAGCTGTAAGCTCTAATAGGGGACCTTATTAGAGCGGTGTGCTCTAATAGGCTTCCCTAAGTGTAAACAGCGGGCGCATTATCTTCACTGATAATGTTAGCTATAACGAAACGCGTCTGAGGGTTAACGTGCTGACGTCAACACGCGAAACAGGACGGGAGCGTCTATGTGTTTGTAGCCGGCCGGCTCTGCAAATTTTAAAGCTCTGCTGTTTTATCTCTACCAGTTTGTAAGTGCAAACTTTTTTACTTTAATAAACCTTTTTAGTACTATATTACGCCATGGTCTATATGCTTTTTCCCCTGGGTACTGGCTAAAAGCTCCTTGTCTACAACCGGCATACTCCAGGCTGTGGAGGATTCCTTGCTCTCTGACCGCAGTATATGCTTCCCCAATCTGGGATTGTGGTAAGGAGACAGCCTAACTGATGAGAGTGCATGCTTGCTGGTTTGTGTTTTCTTTTTGGTAAGGAGGCACTTTATAAGATAAGTTTTTATAGATCACACGGATACACTTCACTGCTCTGAATTAAGTGGGAGATCTTTTGGAAAGGACCTTCTGACTTATTTGTGTATTTTTTCTCTGGCATCTGGTAAGGAGGCCCTCTAAAAGGTGGTGGTGCACATTCATATTAATTTTTTGTCACGGGTGTCTTTTAAAATCTGGCACTCAATCTATTCACTCAGTCTTTTTGTGACACATTCCCTGTAAAGTGTAGCAGTATTATGCTATGGTATATTTTCAGTTTTTTCGGTAATGCGTAACCATATCCTGTGAGCACCACATTTGGGATGAGACGAGTACTACACTACATTTCTTGCTGTGCTTTCTTCTAAAACAACCTGGATCATCAACCCAGGCTGGGTTAAAGCCATATGCAATCTTTTGGCTTACATCTGGTAAGCATGCTTATTCATAAGAGCAAGGTTCAATACTGCTGAAAAATATTTCTACTGAGGGATATCATCTTCACTAAAAGAAGCTGTTTTCTTTGGATTGGTTTACATTTCCTATCTTCATATGGACTCTATGAGCGCAATTTTTTTCTTTATACATTCAAATAGACTAGTAGTGATGTGTGAAAACGATCAGGTGCAGAGCCATGCTTTCTGTGAACACTAACTAGAAAGATGGCTCTGCGCAAAACAGAGTGCAAACCGACTAAATGATTTCAATGACCTGAACCATACAAAACCATGGTTCAGAGTGCCATAATTTTCATATAGTTATGCTATTGTTCCCATGTACGCAGACATGTTTGCTCGGAGTCATTAATGCAGTCGCCAAGAAGTGGCGAACATCCCTAAAAGAGCAACCATAGTTGCAGTGTCCACAGGAAGGTTTTCGCGGCCAATGGTCTTCCGCCAACGTCTGTATGTGCGAATATGTTCACATGAGCGCATTACAGCAAAACCGACACTGGGGGACATCTGACAACATACATTTATAAGAATTCCCACAAAACAGCGCCACTGCACTTCTCACTCTCGCAGCTTCGCCGTGCGGGGGGGGGGGGGGGAGAGGATTAGAGAGTGCAAACAGTGGAGGCACTGGTGGCTTCCCAGTATAGCTGACCTACTCTCAGAGAGGGCTCTGCATGCCAGCTGTGGCACACATGCCATAGGTTCGCCATCACTGCTCTATAGAGTTAATACAGCACTGACAACCGCCGCATCTGGCCCAAACAAACTATTTCAAGTCATAGTAAATCTGGAGTTAGGCTGCAAAGGGTAAGTTCACCTTTTTAGAAAAAATGAAAAGGTGAACCTTCTACAATTATCCTGGCCATTCCCCTGGACCCCACTGCACATAGCGCCTGTGATGCCCTGTGACGTCAGTGTAGCAGTCCAAACCAAACCAAACCAAAATATGAATATCCATCATAATACTCCCATTGGTAAGCTCTCATTGGTCTGTGCCACCACATGACCATGCTGACCAATGAGAAGTCACATTATGTCACCGGGTGGCCCCACCCTCAGCTATATAAAAGCTGTCAGTGCAAAAAGGCTGCAAATGTGCAAAGCTGGTAGAGACATCCCCAAAAAGTTTTGCAGCTGTAATTGCAGTGAAAGGCGGTTCTACAAAGTATTTACTCCAGGGGCCTGAATACAAATGTACCCCACACTTTTCATATATTTATTTGTAAAAAATATTGAAAACCATTTATCATTTTCCTTCCACTTCACAATTATGTGCCACTTTGTGTTGGTCTATCACATAAAATCCCAATAAAATACATTTATGAAAATGTCAAGGGGTATGAATATTTTTTCAAGGCACTGTATAAGTGAAAGTTTTGAAAAAGGTTATTATAAATTAATTTTTAAAGTGTTTCCTGTGGTGGTGTGCTTTCCTTTGAACATATTCTGTGAGTACAAGGCATGTGGCATATGTGTGCATTGTATAATGTGAGTAGGCTGTTAAACAATACTCCTTTAAAACACTCAAAATTCAGAACGATAAAGCCACATTCACTTCTTGCATACCTTTTAGGTGTTAAAAACACACAGCTGAGGTTTTTACTACCTCCCAGCCGCTCACCCTTAAGCCTCATACACACGATCGGATTTTCTGCAGACAAAACCTCAGACAAGGGCGTGGCCAGGAACTTGTCTTGCATACAAACGGCAAGGAATTGTCGGCCAACAAACAGGAACGTAGTGACATACTACGTGGTTTAGCGCTACCCTTTGGGCTCCTTCTGCTAATTTCGTGTTAGTAGAAGTTTGGTGAGTGTTAATTTGCGCTTTTCATTTCACGCTTTTCATTTCTCACGCTTTTCATTTCACGATTTTCAGTTTGTTTCTGAACGGTCATTCGTCAACCAGACATGTTGCGGAATCGGAGGAGATAACGTGTTATTTATTATTGGCCTTGGAGTTATTGCTTTGACCCAAGTTCAGTCTAGGTACAGGAGGAGGAGGATTTCTTGAACCAAAAATTGTTGGCTTTAGTAATCGTGACCAATTATGTCATATGCATTTGCTGCGGGAGCTCCAAGAGAATAATCCGTATGATTTTCGGAATTATCTCCAGATGACGGACCCCTGCTTTCACCAACTCTTGGTATTGTTGACCCCCTATATTAACCACTTCAGCCCCGGACCAATTGGCAGCCAAAGGACCAGGCCCCTTTTTGCGATTCGGCACTGCGTTGCTTTAACTGACAATTGCGCGGTCGTGCGACGTGGCTCCCAAACAAAATTGGCGTCCTTTTTTTCCCACAAATAGAGCTTTCTTTTGGTGGTATTTGATTGCCCCTGCAGTTTTTATTTTTTGCGCTATAAACAAAAATAGAGCGACAATTTTGAAAAAAATGCAATATTTTTTGCTTTTTGCTATAATAAATATCCCCAAAAAAATATATAAAAAAAACGTTTTTTTTACTCAGTTTAGGCCGATACGTATTCTTCTACATATTTTTGGTAAAAAAAATCGCAATTAGCGATTATTGATTGATTTGCGCAAAAGTTATAGCGTTTACAAAATAGGGGATAGTTTTATAGCATTTTTACTAATATTTTTTTTTCTTACTAGTAATGGCGGCGATCAGCGATTTTTATTGTGACTGCGACATTATGGCGAACACATCGGACATTTTTGACACATTTTTGGGACCATTGTCATTTATACAGCAATCAATGCTATTTAAATGCATTGAATCCTGTATAAATGACAGTTGTAGTGAAGGGGTTAACCACTAGGGGGAGGGGAGGGGTTATGGGCTGTGACGTGTGTGTTTTTTTTTACATTGGGGGCGGGGCTGACGTCTGACGTCATTGATTGGCTTTCCCGATGACCGGGAACAGCCAATCAATGACAGGCAGAGTAGGAAGCGCGGCGAGAGGTTTGTTTACACAAACCTCTCCCCGTTCTTCAGCTCCGTAACCCGATCGCGGGACACCAGCGGCGATCGGGTCCGCTGGTCCCGCGGCCGGGGTCACGGAGCTCCCGACCGGGTCGCGAGTGCGCCGCTGGCGGCGCGCGCGCAACCCACAGGCAGGCAAATGCACGATCACGTACAGGTACGTGCTTTTGCCTGCCCGTGCCATTCTGCTGACGTATATATGCAGTGGCCGGTCGGGAAGCGGTTAAGAAGAAGGACACATGCATGAGGCTTTTATTTTATTTTTTGGTTGAATAATGATTTGATTTGGTATATTTTCTATATTTTTGGATGCATAGAATGCACTTTTTGGTTAAGTTCTATTGGCAGATAGCATGTCTAATTTTATTTGTTTTCTTTTTTTAAAGTACAATAAAAAAATTGTGGAGAATGATACTTGGCTATGTGTTTTACTTCAAATGGCAGTTTGGGAGTCGGCAGTTACATTTTAAAAAATACAATGTAAAATTAACAAGGGACACCAACACTAAAACTATGGGATAATGGTGTTGTGGTAACTTGCACCAAAATTTTTTTTAAAAAATAACAAGCATAATAATATTATTCTTGATATCACTAGAAAAAAAAAGCCCTTGGAAATGTGTTTGCAATAACTCCATCAGTATCACCAGCAAAGCAGCTTCATTATTATCCCATTAAAGAAGAAGAGAATTGTGCGCTGCATTTCGAGATTTCATAATTTGCTGCGTCACGAATGTTAATTCTCCATTACGAACGCTAGTTTACAAGACCGACCGCTTCTGGCACAGGTACTCACAGCACTCAGGTACTCACAGTACCCATGCACTCACATCACTTGGGTACGTTGGTAGTGTGTTTATGCAGTGATGGTGGAACCCCCTGCGAGGGAGGATTTCTGTTTGTTTGAACCTTTTCTTTTCCTTTAAATAAAAGTGGGCTGCCATGCCTTTAAAAATGCAGTTTGGAGTGGCGCATTTCTGGAAAACCGCATGCACCACTTGAACCTGATCACAAGCTGAACCAATGTAAGTATGTATAAAATATCCATACCTTGAATGCTTCTTTAATGCACATAATATTTCTAAACGTCAATTAACCAGATTTTGTACAGACTGTGCCAAGAGACACTGTACTGTCATAAAAATTAATTACCATATATACTCGAGTATAGGTCGACCCGAATATAAGCCGAGGCCCCTAATTTACCACAAAAAAATGGGAAAACGTATTGACTCGTGTATAAGCCGAGGGTGAGAAATGCAGCAGCTACTGTAAGTGGAAAAGGGGGTCAACAATGCCCATCTGCAGCTGCACCTCCCTGTGTCTATTGCATGCCTCCTTGTGTCCTTTGCATGCCTCCCTGTGCAGATCTGCCTGCCTCCCTGTGTCCTGTGTGTCCCTCCCTGTGTCCATTGCAGCCTACCTGTGTCCTGTGCATGCCTCCGTGTTCCACTCTGTAGTCCTCCGTGTTCCACTCTGTGGCCCTCCGTGTTCCACTCTGTGGCCCTCCGTGTTCCACTCTGTGGCCCTCCGTGTTCCACTCTGTGGCCCTCCGTGTTCCACTCTGTAGCCCTCCGTGTGCCACTCTGTAGACCTCCGTGTTCCGCTCTGTAGCCCTCCGTGTGCCGCTCTGTAGCCCTCCGTGTGCCGCTCTGTAGCCCTCCGTTTCACTGATCAGAGTGTCATAAAAGCATACGGCGGCCATTACAGTATTCAAAAGCCGCGCTGCCTCTTCGTCTGTGATAGGCAGAACACTCAATTTCCCAGCAGTCAGTGTTCAGCCTATCACGGACATCCGCTCATCCTCATACCACAGACGAGAATGAGAGGATGTCCGTGATAAGCTGAACACTGACTGCTGGGACATTGAGTGTTCTGCCTATCACAGACGAAGAGGAGGCGCGGCTTTTGAACACTGGAAGAGCCACCGTCTGTCTGAATGACACGCTGATCATGTAGGCAGAAGGTGGTGACTGGAGTATAAGCCGAGGGGGGCACTTTCAGCCTAAAAAAAAGTGCTGAAAATCTCGGCTTATACTCGAGTATATACGGTATGCCAAATAATAGAGGTAATTCATTTCCTTCTCTGACATAACTGTAACACCGGGCTCCTGAAGAGCATGCACTATGTGTTTTTCTATTTAAAATTCCTAAAACTGCAGTTTGGTTTTGGGTTTAATTATACCAAATTACAGTTTCAGTACCAGTCTGGCTTGACTGCACTGGGTTCCTCTTGGACACAGGTGTCACTGTCACTTCTGGCAAGTGTGGGAACACAGTTTGGCTAGGCGCATTGAGTGCCAATCTCTCTCGGAACCAGCCAAGTGGGAGTGTCGTCTTGCTGTGAATTCTGGGAGAGGGTACTTAAGGTACTGAGATCACGTGCTTCTGGGTTCCATGGCCTGGGGTGCGGATCCATCCAATTCCGAGTCTCGGGGCTGGCTAGCCCGAGGCAAAGTAACTGGAAAGAGGATTCAAAGGTGGTCCGGGGCCGTCTCATCTGTGGAGAGGCCCAGCAACTGAGGAGGCAACCAGGGGAGGACTCCTCGGGAGAGGGTCATGCGTAAGGCTGGTCTCTCGGAAAGAGCCTGAAGGCTTAGTTGAAAGACACCAAGTGAATCTACACTCATACGGTATGGCCGGACTGGCTGCAAGATACTGGTACCGTATGAGGGCTCTCTAAATTTGTGTGAATGAATGAATGAAAGAATGATTTGTATAGCGCTGCAAATGCGAACTGAATCGCCTCTATATCGCGTCTATATCCTTCAGTTACTACAAGTGTTCTACAACCAAGTCCGTGGCAGAGACCTTATTCACAAATGTTCTACAACAAGTCTGTGGCAGAGACTGTGCTTTGTCTAACACTTCACCGGCTGCTAGGCCTGGTGAGAGGAGGTCTATCCAGTAGCTGTGATAATCCAGTTGTGAGTGGCTACTCTCTGGATTTCTATTGTGAGAGACTTTCAGTTTTTAGCAGTTCTAATAGTGCCTGAACTTTTTACCTAAACCCTCTATCCCTCATTTAGAGACTGTGTTTGTCTACCCTTTTTTGCAAATAAAAATCCCAAAGCGGATCCAGTGTCAGCTTCTGCAGTTCTTTGTGCCATCTACCTCGGGAAACCCCTAGACACACACGAGGCCAAGAAGGTAATAGTAAACCCAAAATAAACCAGCAGCTCCTTCGGGGGTTAGTGCTACATAATAATTAAAACTGTGAGCAAAATGCAAACACTCATCCCCGAGACAGCCACGTGTACAGAGTTTGTTGTATTGCAAATTTGTTCTTCAGGATGCGGATAATGGAATTAGTCAGTTTGGGTCATTCAGTAGCTAAGTTGGAGGAAAGGTGCCAGGATCTCGGAAGCTGAACATGCAAATCATCAGGGAGCTATTGCTGCTAATATGAGCCAGGTAATTGTGTCTGAATGGCAGTAGCAGGAAGAGTTGCTTATGAAAAGTCAACACACACTGACAACATGGCAGTCAGCACTGGACTCCAATGGCCTGGGGGCAAGTGATCTTTTAAAACCTCATATGCACTATAAACCTCAATAAAGAAAATACTCCTGGTTTCATAATCATTGCTAATTGGTCTTAAAGGGCATTTCAGTGCAGCAGTGCATTGGTTTTCTCCTTCTTTAAAGCCTAACTCCAGGTTTACTATGACTGCAAATAGTTCATTTGGGCCAACTTGGCCCAAACAGTTTCCTTTTAGTAAAAGATGTGCCCACTGTCAGCGCTGTATAAACTGTATGTAGTATCAGATGCATACAGTATACAGCGCCGTATTCCGGCAGCAATACGGGGACTTCCCGTCCCATTCCTGCAACAAAATTGAGTCTGGCTGAGAGCTGCTCAGCCATTCATAGGAAGGTTTGTATTTTATAAATAAAAGACTTCCTCTGATTAGCTGAGGTGGAGATCCTGACGTCATCTGCCTGTAGGCATTCAGTAAGTCGAGTCTTGATGCTGTGTGGATGGAGTTGAGACTAGCCATCATAAGGAGAGCAACTGTCCGATGCAATCCACAGTAACCTCCCGTGGCCATCTTGGATAGGACAGTCCTTCTAAATAAGGAACCCTGCCAGGATTTGACATGCATTTGCAAGTAGACAGTGTAGGGACAGGAACTTGCTGTTAGGGAAAGGTTCCAGTACAATGAGGCAACATGTATGGACACCACTGTGCATCCCTCAAGAGCCTCTGGAGCCTCTGGAGCTGCTCCTGCACCCTTCTCAGAGACTTCTTAGAGCCACTAGCTAAGTCCAACACCCTGCCAGTCAGCCACCTCTCCTGCAGATGCTGTCCTGATAAAGTAAGCCTTGCCTATAGATGCCTTTCTGTGCCTGAAGAAATGCCTCTGCATATTTGTGTTGGTAAAAGACAAGGAGAGGGGCGCCTCTGAATATATATCAAATAACAATTTCATTATGCAGCACATCAGACATCGGTTCGGATGATGTGGAACTGCAGGTCGCAGCAAGTCCACTCAGCCTTGCCTATAGATGCCTTTCTGTGCCTGAAGAAATGCCTCTGCATATTTGTGTTGGTAAAAGACAAGGAGAGGGGCGCCTCTGAATATATATCAAATAACAATTTATTATAAAAACAATATCCACTCACATAGAAGAAAATAAAGTTGAATTCAGGCACATCTCGGGGCTGATGAGGTGGGACTACAAAGTTGCAGTCAGTCTGCTTCAGGCTTGGAGGATGCAGCACATCAGACATCGGTTCGGATGATGTGGAACTGCAGGTCGCAGCAAGTCCTCTAGATGCTGACCAGGTACAGCATTAGAAAGTTTCAAAGAGATTGTGCACTAGTGGCTTAATATTAAAAGCCCACTTTATGAGGGCAAAATCCAGGGGGGGGGGGGGGTAAAAACAGTACGGTGCCAGGGCTGGTATCAAGCAGTGCTGCAGCCTTTGCTTCCGAAAAGAGATGGAGAATGGCCATGAGGGAAGAGACCAGAACAACGCTTGGGAAGCAAAACAATGCAGCGCCGGGCCATGACATCACTGACATGCAACGTGTTTCAGACCCGGCGTGCTATGGATGTTGGAATAGCCGCGCTCCATTTTCAAGCATCTAAACGGCTATTCCAACATCCATAGCATTCCGGTGTCTTCTCGAGAAAGTTCCCCCGGCGGATAAGGACCCCCCTGTAGTGCGCAGGCGCTGCGCTTGCGCAGTACGTAGAACAATGAAGCCCAACGGAGTTTCCGAAAATAGTCAAAGCTGAACACAGTCAGTCAGCTGTACACGGCGCCTGCGCACTACATTCTAACCTATGTCCAGGTTCAAGCCCCACCATCCAAGTGGACATAGAGTTAGTATAAAAATATGCCGAGCACAGCGAGGCTGTGCCCGAAGCGTGGCAAGCGTAGCGAGCCTGCGAGGGGCTCTAATACAGGCGCCGTGTACAGCTGATTCACTGTCTCCTGCTTCGGCTATTGCCGGCGTCTGCGTTGTGCTTCGTACTGCGCAAGCGATGCGCCTGCGCAGTACTGGGGGGCCTTATCCGCCGAGGGGAACTTTCTCGGTAGAACACAGGCTCTGAAACATGTCCCATGTCAGTGACATCATGGCCCGGCGCAACACTGTTTTGCTTCCCAAGCCTCGTTCTGGTCTCTTCCCTCAAGGCCATTCTCCATCACTATGGAAGCCAGATGAGGAAAGTGAGGCTGCAGCGTCGCTTGATACCGGCCCTGGCGCGATACTGTTCTTACCTCTTTTGCCCCCTGGATTTTTAATATTAAGCCACTAGTGCACAATCTCTTTGAAACTTTCTAATGCTGTACCTGGTCAGCATCTAGAGGACTTGCTGCGACCCGCAGTTCCACATCATCCAAATTGATGTCTGATGTGCTGCATCCTCAAAGCCTGAAGCGGACTGACTGCAACTTGTAGTCCCACCTCTTCAGCCCAGAGATGTGCCTGAATTCAACTTTATTTTCTTCCCATGTGAGTGGATATTGTTTTTATAATAAATTGTTATTTGATATATATTCAGAGGCACCCCTCTCCTTGCTCGCTTCTGGTCTCCGTGGTGGCAGCCCTGACACACTCACCTATTTTCTCCCCCATATTCGCCATCAGACTATTATGGACTACATAGTGTCATTTTGAGGTATCAGCTTCTAACTTCAGCTTGTTCAATTAAGATTTCACAATAAAACTTGGAAGCTAATTGGTTTCTATGGAGAGTTGCACCAGATTTTTCACTATCCAGTTTTAGTAAATAACCCCCAATGTTTCCAAAAAGGGCTAGATGGCTGGTGTAAATGCCTGTGTTAGTAAACCAGTATTGGCTATATAATTTAGGTACAGCAGGCTGTGAGCAATCTACAGTGATTGTGGTAAGCTGTTGTGTAAAGCTGGTAACCATAGATCTTGAATGAGCCCCCTCACTTGATGTGAGTCTATTGCTTTGATAACTGTGCCAAGCAGCTGTTCCTTGGGTGGAGGGTTAAAGATGTCTTTTAACCACTTTCAGACCGGACCATTTTGCTGGCTTAAGACCAGACCACTTTTTGCGATTCAGCACTGCGTCGCTTTAACTGACAATTGCGCTGTCGTGCGACGTGGCTCCAAAACAAAATTGACGTCCTTTTTTTCCTACAAATAGAGCTTTCTTTTGGTGGTATTTGATCGCTCCTGCGGTTTTTATTTTTTGCGCTATAAACAAAAAAAGAGTGCCAATTTTGAAAAAAACACATTATTTTCTACTTTTTGCTATAATAAATATCCCCCAAAAATATATAAAAAAATTTTCCTCAGTTTAGGCCGATATGTATTCTTCTACATATTTTTGGTAAAAAAATTGCAATGATGGCGATTATTGATTGGTTTGCGCAAAAGTTATAGCGTTTACAAAATAGGGGATAGTTTTATAGCACTTTTATTAATATTTTTTTTTTTACTAGTAATGGCAGCGATCAGCGATTTTTTTATTGGGACTGCGACATTATGGCGGACACATCGGACATTTTTGACACATTTTTGGGACCATTGTCATTTATACAGCAATCAGTGCTATTTAAATGCACTGATTCCTGTGTAAAATGACACTGGCAGTGAAGGGGGTTAACCACTAGCTGGCAGTGTAGGGTTATATGTTCCTAGAGGCGTGTTTCTAACTGTGGGGGGGCATGGCTGTCAGCTAGTGAATGCTGATCTCTGCTCCAATCACAGGGAGCAGAGATCGGCGTCACTAGTTGCTAGGCAGAATGGGGAGATGCTGTTTATTTCCGCATCTCCCCGTTTAGCCATCCCGTGAGACGATCGGGGGTACCCGTGACCGGACTCAGGGGGTCCTGACCTGCGTGCGCTCAATGGCACGGTGGCATCTTAAAGGGGACATACCTGTACGCCCTTATGCCTGTCCGTGCCATTCTGTCGACGTACATCATCGTGTGCCGGTCGGGAAGCGGTTAATCCAGTAGTGAGCAGTATCTAGAGCACAATGTGTTAATAATCCCTTGAAGGTTTACCACAGATGCAACTCTAAACAGTAAGGCTACTTTCAAACTAAGGGCACTTTACAGGCGCCATAGCGCTAAAAATAGCCCCTGTAAAGAGCCTTTCCTGCCATTCCAGTGCGAAAGCCTAAGGGCTCTCACACTAGAGCGGTGCGCTGGCAGGATCCTAAAAAAAAGTCCTGCAAGCAGCATCTTTGAGGCGCTTTAGGAGCGGTGTATACAACCATTGGTAAAGTGCCACTAAAAATAGGGGCGATTTACCACCGAAGCCCCAGCGCCTCAGTGTAAAAGTGCCCTTAGAGCCCTTTCACACTATCAGCGCAGGGGCATCGGCAGTAAAGCACGGCTAGTTTTAGCAGCGCTTTACCGTAGTTTTAGAGGTGCTTTTCGGCTGCTAGCGGGGCGTTTTTGAGCTCCACTAGCGGCCGAATGAAGGGATCAAAGTGCCTGCTGCCGCGGCGCTTTGGCGGTGCTGCCGATTGATTTCAATGGGCGGGGCGCTTTAGGAGCAGTGTATACACCGCTCCTAAAGTGCCTCAAAGAAGCTGCTTGCAGGACTTTTTTTAACATCCTGCCAGCGCGGCGCCCCAGTGTGAAAGCCCTCGGACCTTCACGCTGGGATTGCAGATGAGGCATTTTTCAGGCGCTTTACAGTCGCTATGTTTAGCGCTAAAGGGCCTGAAAAACACCTTCAGTATGAAAGGGGACTAATGCTAAAGCAACAGGCAATAGATAATGTAGCAGCAGAAGCTCAAAGACTGCTAAAGGTAGTGTAGAGCCGTGGAATAAAAATCTACCACTGTAACAGCTTCTTGCTAGACATGTGCAATTCGTTTTGTTTTTTTTTGTTTTTCGTTTTTTTTTCTTTTTTTTTGTTTGTTCGTTTTCGTACGAATGAACGAATCGTTCGAATCGTACGAATCCGAATAACGAATCATTCGAATCGTACGAATCCGATTAACGAATCGTTCGAATCGAACGAATCCGAAAAGCAACGAAAATCGTTTTTTTCGATTCGTAACTTATTTTTTTCGATTTGTAACTTTTATTTTTAGATTCGTAAATTATTAAAATGTAATAATAGCATACACATTACATAAAATTATGAATTATGCTCCTATTACGAATCTACGAATGTTACGAATGTACGAATAACTACGAATGCGTCCGAATTTCGAATAAACGAATGAACGAAAATTAAACAAAAAAACAAATCAACGAAAAATAACTCTTACAAATGTACGAATCGTTACAAATACGAATAACGATGACTTACGAATGTACGAATCGTTACAAATACGAACAACGACGACTTACGAATGTACGAATCGTTACGAATCAACGGAAACGAAAAAAACAAAACAAAAAAAACTATTTTTTTTTTCAAAAACGAAAAAAACAAAACGAAAATAAACAAATTTTTTTGTTGTGCACATGTCTACTTCTTGCTTAATGCTTCTCTGTTAAAGTAATCCACTGTGATGTCACTGTGTTCAGTATTCTTTATAGCAGTATTTTTGGATTTCTATGTAGCCATAGCGCAACAGATTTTATAGCTTGCTGATAGTTTAAAAGTCCAAACTAAAAGTTTATGAGACGCGGGAGAGTTAAAAGCAAAGCAGGAAGATAGCAAAGCAAGCAGGGTCACGGGATATAACTCGACCCTAAGGTGTACATTGTGGGTGTGGGAAACGCATGCTCAAAAAGACTATGCGGTTTCCACGCAGCCACGTTTAAAAAAAGGTGCATTGCCTTTTTTGTGTGTTTCACACGGCACAGCAGCCTATTTAAATGATTGGGCTGTAGTGCCCGAGCAAACATGGAACGCACTAGTGTGAACCGAGCCTAAAGCCTTGTACACACGATCGGATTGTTGGCCAACAAAACCATGGACTTTTGTCCGAAGGGCGTTGGCACAAACTTGTCTTGCATACACACGGCCACACAATTGTTGGCCAACAACTTGTTTTTTTAGCTTTTTAGCGTCACCCTTTGGGCTCCTTCTGATAATTTTCTGTTAGTAGAAGTTTGGTGAGTGTTGATTCACGCTTTTCATTTCGCACTTTTCAGTTTGTTTCTGAACGGCCGTTCGTCAACCAGACATGTAGCGGAATCGGAGCAGATGGCGTGTTATTTATTATTGGCCTTGGAGTTATTGCTTTTACATTATTTTTTTGGTTGAATAATAATGATTTGATTTGGTATATTTTCTATATTTTTGGATGCATAGAATGCACTTTTTGGTTAAGTTCTATTGGCAGATAGCATGTCTAATTTTATTTGTTTTCTTTTTTTAATGCACAGTAAAAAAAATAGTGGAGAATAATACTTGGCTGTACGTTTTACTTCAAATCACAGCTTGGGAGTCGGCAGTTACATTTAAAAAAATACAATGTAACATTGACAAGGGACTAGACATGTGCACAACAAAAATTTTCGTTTATTTTCGTTTCGTTTTTTTAGTTTCCGTTGATTCTTAACGATTCGTAAATTCGTAAGTCGTCGGTGATCGTATTCGTAACGATTCGTATTTTCGTAAGAGTTATTTTTTCATTGATTCGTTTTTCCGTTAGTTTAATTTTCGTTTATTCGAAATTCGGACGCATTCGTATTTATTCGTACATTCGGAACATTCGTAGATTCGTAATCGGAGCATAATTCATAATTTTATGTAATGTGTATGCTATTATTACATTTTAAGAGACACGGAAAATTACGAATCGAAAAAAAAAGTTACGAATGAACGAATTTTTTCGTTCAATCCATTCGAAGCCCGTTAAGCAGCGCCATTGTAAGAGACACGGAAAATTACGAATGGAAAAAAAAAAAATTACGAATGTACGAATTTTTTCGTTCAATCCATTCGAGGCACGTTAAACAGCGCCATTGTAAGGGACACGGAAAATTACCAATTTAACAAACAAAAAAAGATACGAATGTACGAATTTTTTCGTTCATTTTGATTTTCGTTGTTCCCGTTTTTCGGACTTTCTTCATTCGTACATTCGTTGTTTCTAATTAGTTTTTTTCGGATTTTCGTTGTTTTCGGATTCGTTCGATTCGAACGATTCGTTAAAATTTTTACCGAATCGTTCGTTCATTCGTACGATAACAAATGAACGAAAATAACGAAAAATAACGAAAAAAAAAACCTTAGTTAGACTTACCGGTGACGGTATTTCTACGAGCCTTTCAGGACAGCACCTTGGAGAGAGCGCAGCTCCGCCTTTACCCAGGAAACACTGCGTGACAACGCCCCTTTTTAAGATCAGCTGCTTCCACCATGCCTTCAGTTGTTACCGAGAAATCCTCCGACATGCTGGAAAATATAAGCAGACAGTTACCATGCCCTATAATTATACATTATACATCATAACCTAGGGAGGGAAGTAGGCTGCTGTCCTGAAAGGCTCGTAGAAATACCGTCACCGGTAAGTCTAACTAAGGTTTTCTCTCTTCGCCTTTCAGGACAGCACCTTGGAGAGGATAACCGAGAAACTTACTTCAGGGTGGGACCACTGCCTGCAAAACCTTCCTCCCGAAGGATTGGTCTGAGGCTGAGAGCAGATCCATGCGGTAATGCTTTATAAAAGTTGAGAAACTGGACCATATGGCAGCCTTACAAATTTGCTCAGTCGATGCTCCGGCCTTTTCTGCCCATGATGCCGCTACTGCTCTGGTCGAATGAGGCAAGATTCCTTCTGGAGGCTCCAAACCTAGAGAGGCGTGTGCTTCTTTAATAGCTTGCTTTAGCCATCTTCCAAGGGTGTTTTTGGAAGCTTTACATCCCTTGTGAGCGCCCTCCATTAAAACAAAGAGTGAGGATGATTTTCTAAAGTCCTTTGTTATCTCCAGATATTTAAGAAGACATCTCCTTACATCCAGGGTATGGAAGGCTTCTTCTCCTGGCCCCGATGGTGAGGGGCAAAAATGTAGGGAGAATAATCTCCTGTGCCCGATGAAAAGCAGAGCTCACTTTCGGTAGGAAGGCTGGGTCTGTCTTTAGAACTACCCTGTCTGGAAGGCATCTCATGAAGGGCTCTTTGATTGATAGAGCTTGTAACTCGCTGACTCTACGGGCTGATGTTACTGCCACCAACAACACAGTTTTAAATGTTAAAAACTTAAGTGATGATCCTTCTATGGGTTCAAACGGAAGCTTTGTTAGCCCTTGAAGAACCAAAGATAAATCCCATTTGGGAAAAATAGTCACAGATCTAGGCTTTACTTTAGCCATAGCTCTGAAAAAACGAATTATCAGGGGCTCCCCTGACAGGGTTCTTTCCAAAAAAAACTGATAAAGCCGCTACCTGCGTCTTGAGCGTACTAGCTGCTAGGCCTTTCTCCAATCCTTCTTGAAGAAATTCTAGAACTGAAATTGTACTAGACAAACTAAAGTCTTTTCTGGAACACCATGTATTATATACTTTCCAGACCTTAAAATAAATGTCTCTTGTCACCTTCTTCCTACTTGCAAGAAGGGTAGTAATGAGTTTTTCCGATAGGCCCTTTTGTCTTAGGATTTGTTCTTCAGAAACCAAGCTGCCAGGTTGAGAAACGCTGGATCTGGAAGAAGAAACTTGCCCTGACTCAGTAGATCTGACCTGTTTGGTAACTTCCAAGGAGGCTTTACTGAGAGGTTCATTAGGGTTGCAAACCACGGTCTCTTTGGCCAATAAGGAGCTATCAGAATTAGTTCCGTGGATTCCAGTCTGAATTTGGCTAATACCCTTGGAATCAGTGAAAATGGGGGAAAAGCGTAGGACAGCTGGAAGTCCCATCTGTGGGCCAGAGCATCTATCCCCAGAGCTTGATCTTGTCTCTGGAGGGAGAAGAACATTGGTACTTTTGCGTTTTCTTGTTTTGCAAACAGGTCCACCTGAGGACAACCCCACCTCTTGGCTATTGTCTCGAATAGATCCTGATTCAGAGACCACTCTGCTTCTCTTACTTCTCTCCTGCTGAGGAGATCTGCCAAGGTGTTTTCCGTCCCTTTTAAGTGGACTGCCGATAGAGAGGCCAAATTGTTCTCTGCCCATCTCAGTATTTGGCAGGCTAACTCCAACAAAGCTCTGCTTTTTGTGCCCCCTTGTTTTGTTAGGTATAACACTGCCGTCATATTGTCCGACAAAATCTGGACATGCTGACTTCTTAGAAGTTCCTGGAAGGACAGAAGACTCAGATGAATAGCCTTCAACTCTCTCCAGTTCAATGACCTTCTCGCTTCTAGCTTGGACCAGACCCCCTGAATAGTTTGTTCTTCCAGGTGGGCTCCCCACCCCCATGCGCTGGCATCTGTGGTCAGTCTTTGGGTTACTGGGAAGGACCAGTGGAGACCTTTTGAGATGTTTCTCTGGTTCCTCCACCACCAGAGTGATCTTTTTGCTCTTACCCCTATGACGAACTTTTTCTCCAGAGATTCCTGGTAAGACCAATTTGTCAAAATGTCCGCCTGCAGCGGACGAGCATGCAGTCTGGCCCACTGTACTGCGGGGATTGCTGCTGTCAGTAGACCCAGAGCCGACATGGCTTGCCTTACTGAGAACCTTGAATTGGACTGAAGTGCCTTCAGAGCGGACTGCATCTTTTCTATTTTTTCTTGGGGTAGGAATATTTTCTGTTCCAGTGAGTCTATTTCGTACCCCAGAAACCTTACTCTTTGAGCTGGCTTTAAGTTGGATTTCTGAATATTGAGAAGCCAACCCAAGCCTCTTAGATGTGCTTGAGTCACTTGGAGGTTGACTTCCACCTGACTTTTTGAGTCGGCGAAAAGTAGCAGATCGTCCAAGTAGGGCACTATTGGGATCCCTTTCAGTCTCAGGGGTTCCAACGCTTCTGCCATCACTTTCGTGAATACTCTGGGTGAGGAGGAGAGACCGAATGGCAGGGCTCTGAACTGTAGATGCCAGATCTCCCCCTTTCCCAGATTGACTGCGAGACGCAGAAATTTCTGGGACTGGGGTGCTATTGGGATATGGAGATATGCATTTTTTTTTTTTTTCCATAAAGATTTTATTGAACATATACAGAGGTTATACACGGGTATACTGTACAATAGTGCAGATAACATAGATCAACAGTGAATACAGAACAGAATGATATCAATGAAAAACATAACTGAAGATGCGGCTCTGGGGTTTCATATAGTATGGCGGGAGAGAGAGCGTATGGATTAGAGCCATTAGTGGAGGGGGTCTATTTTCAATCGATCCGGGTAGAAGATTTAGTGCTCCAGGTGTCTAGTCCATAGCACCTGCATGATAGAAAAGTCTGAGAGGAGAGAAGAAGAAAAAGAGGGGGGGGGGGGGGGGAGGTAGGGGGGGGGGGTGGGATAAAAGAAGGGTCGGCAGGAAAGGATACTGGCTGGTAAGATGGGGTAGAAAGATGGAGGAGGGGGTAAGGGAGTGGTCTCGTACATCCCCCCAATGAACCACTTAGGCGTGGAGATGTTTTATCTTATTCGGGGGGCATGTGTTGTTTGTACTCGTGGGTGGTTTTGAAGTATGACCAGCAGGCCCAGGTAGTAGAAAAGGTCTCTATTCTCTCTTGTGAGATGTGAATTAACTCCTCCATGTCGCAGGTTTTTGATATGGTCGTGAACCATTCTTTGAGTGAGGGTATCTGAGTAGAACACCAGTGTCTTGGGACACAGATTCTAGCAGCGTTGACAAGATGCATGGCAAGAGATTTGTGGTATGCTCTCCTTGGTATGGATGTATGGTGCAAGAGAAACTGAGCTGGAGTATAGTCTAGGGAGTAGGTGGTGATCGATGAGGTGAGTCTATGGACATCCCTCCAGAAGGTTTGAATGAGTGGACAGTCCCACCATATGTGGAGCATGGTTCCAACTTCAGTTTTGCATCTCCAACATAAGTTAGAGACTGAGGGAGAAAATTTGTGGAGGAGGGATGGCGTTCTGTACCATCTAGTGAGTATTTTATATCCGTTCTCCTGGGTAGCGACATTCAAGGAGCCCCTGTGGGCGTATTCGTGGACTCTGGACCATTCCGTGTGTGACAAGGGGGAGGGGAGGTCCCTGTTCCAGGATTTTTGTGAGGGGGATAATGGCAGGTCTACTGTGTCTGTAAGGGCAGTATAGAGCAGGGAGATAAGGTGTCTTTGGGGGGTCCTGTTGTGGCAAAGTGTTTCAAATGGGGTGAGTCGTCTTGTCCAGTTGGCGGGAGTAGAGTGTGTGGAAAGGAAGTGGCAGATTTGCCTGTAGGTCCAGAAGGGGAAGGATGACGTTGTAGAGATGTTTCTAAGATCGTCTATCGATGCCAGTTTGCCCCCAGTGAAGAATTGATATGCCAGGACCTCTTGGAAGGGCCATTCCTGTCTGAGGAAGGAGGGTCCCTCACCTGGAGGGAAATCCGGGTTCCCTCTCAGTGTGGTTAGTGGCCCCGGGGTGGGTGCAAGAGTCTTTCCTGTTGGGGCTTTCCTAAGAAGCGCCAGGGAGGTGGAGATGAAGGGGTGTGTGGTTAGGTTCGGGGGCCACTGTTTAGGGAGTAGCCATGGGAGAAGATGTATTGGGGTGGGGGAGAACGCGTTTTCCAAAGAAACCCATATCTTCGTTTGGGAGTGAATATTCCAGTCTGCTATTCTCGTGAGGTGACAGGCTACGTAGTATTTGTGCAGATCTGGGAGAGCTATGCCACCTGCAGATTTGGGAAGGGTGAGTCTGGAGTATTTAATCCTAGGGGGGGAGCCCTTCCAAAGAAAGGTCGAGCATGCCTTCCTGAATGAGGCAAAAAAGCCCGTCGGAATGGCCATAGGGATAGTCTGAATCAAGTACAATAGGCGTGGTAGTATGATCATTTTGATCAAGGCTGCCCGGCCAAACCAGGACACATTGAGTGACGCCCATTCTTTAAGGTGATTCTGAGCTTTAATCAGGGCTGGGTGGAAATTAAGGGAATAGAGATCCGTGAGGGAGGGCGGAATCCGGATTCCGAGGTAGGTGATGGCAGTCTGTTCCCAGTGAAACGGGAAGGATTCCTGGCAGTGTGTTACTTCTTGAGGCGGGTGGGAAACATTCAGGGCATGCGATTTGGAGTAATTTATTTTCAGGTTCGAGATAGAGCCAAAGGCCCCGAGGTCCCGGAGGAGCGATGGCAGGGATGTTCGAGGGTTGGTGAGGGAGAGCAGGATGTCGTCTGCGAAGGCGGCTACTTTAAATTCGCTATCCTTAATTTTTAGTCCTTTAATGTCTGTGTTCCCTCTGAGCTTGTTCAGGAGGGGTTCTAGGGAGAGAATATAGATCAGGGGGGAGAGGGGGCACCCTTGGCGCGTACCATTGTTGATGGGGAAGGCGTTTGACAGGTGGCCGTTGACCCTCACCGCGGCGGTGGGACCGGCATATAAGGCCATTATTGATGTGAGCATGCGGTCTTCAAGGCCAGTGCTTTTTAGGACTGCCTGCATGTAGTCCCAGGCCACTCTGTCAAACGCCTTCTCAGCGTCGAGTGAGAGGAGGAATCCCGGTGTTTTAGAGGACGTGAGCCAATGGTGTAAGTTGAGGGTGCGGATGGTGTTGTCGCGGGCTTCCCTGCCCGGGACAAAGCCTACCTGGTCAGTGGAAATGAGATCAGGGATCAGTGGAAGCAATCTATTCGCGATAATTTTTGCGTAGAGCTTGATATCCACGTTAAGGAGTGAGATCGGTCTATAGTTAGCTACCTGCAGAGGGTCCTTGCCCTCTTTTGGAATCACGGTAATGTGCGCCTCTAGCAATCTGTTTGGTCGGTTTTGTGGGACTGCCAGGGCATTAAATGTCTGTAGGAGGCTAGGGGTGAGTACGTCAGCAAAGGATTTGTAGTACTGGAGGGTGTAGCCATCGGGGCCGGGGCTTTTTCCTACCTTCATTTGTTTCAGGGCAGACTCTAGTTCCGAGCTAGAAAAATGACCTTCCAAGGCTCGTGCTTGTTGGGGGGGAATGGGCTTGGGACCATGTTGGGAGAGAAAGTCTGTTATGAGTGAGTGGCGTGTGTCTCCTGTGGAGTGGGGTGATTGGCCGGGGTGGAGGTTATAGAGCTTGTGGTAAAAGTGTTCGAATTCCTTCGCTATGTCTTCGTTTTTGGCCAAAAGAGAGCCTTTGGGATCGCGCAGGGAGTGAATGGTGGAAGACAATTTGGCAGCTTGGACTGAGCGCGCCAGTAGGCGTCCACTTTTGTTGCCCTGCTCATAGAAGATTCGTTGACCCAGAATGTATCGTCTCCTTGTGTGTTTCCCTAGTTCTTCTGTGAGGAGGGCCCTGGTCTGAATTAGGTCCTGTAAGGTGTGTTGGGCCTGAGTCTGTTTGTGGGCTAACTCGAGAGTTTTCAGTCTTTTGAGGAGGTCATTCACTCGTTTTTGATGGGATTTTTTGGAAATTGCGTTCAAGGTCAGTAATTCGCCCCGTATCACGCATTTGTGTGCTTCCCAAAGGGAAATGGGGGAGATGTCAGGGCTAGTGTTCTCTTGGAAGTATAGTCTGATACGTGAACGAATGTGTTCAAGGGATACCGGGTCCCGTATAATCGAAGGGTTGAAGCGCCATACCTTGGTTTTGGGATTGGCTTCTGGGAACGAGAGCGTAATCGAGATGGGGTGATGATCTGACAGGAACATCGGTTCAATGGAAGAGTGGTGTAGGGCAGAAAGGTCAGTCTGAGAAAGAAAAAAGAAGTCAATCCTGGAGTATTTTTGGTGTGGGGGCGAGAAATAAGTGAAGTCTTTGGAAGAAGGGTATAGAATGCGCCAGGCATCGTGTAGGTTCAGGGTTTGAAGTTGGGCCTTGATTTGTCGTAGTGCCATGTAGGTGAGGGAGGATGATCCTGTGGAGGTGTCCAGGAGAGGGTTCAAGGGGACATTAAAGTCGCCACCCAGGAGAACCAGTCCGGTCTGGAATGATGATAGGAGCGCACAGGTTTTGCGGAAGAATGATACCTGGTGCTCATTAGGGCAATAGATATTGGCCAATGTAACTGGTTTAGAGGCGTACGTTCCTTTAATGAATAAATATCTGCCTTCCGGGTCTACTAGGGAGTCAGTCAGAAGGAAGTTTGCGTGTTTAGAGATAAGGATCGCGACCCCTTTGGATTTGGCTTCAGCGTTGGTGGCGTGTAAGACTGAGCGATAGATATGGTTGGAAAGTTTAGGAATGGAATCAGATCTAAAGTGGGTTTCCTGTAAAAAAATGAAGTGAGCTTTGTGTTTGGAGAGAGAAGAGAGAACCTGTGACCTTTTCTCTGGGATGTTGAGGCCTTTAACGTTTAGTGAGACGCACTTCAGTGTCAGGGGGTCTCTTAATTTCATTGTGGAAGGGTTAGTAGCCATCTAATGTAGGCGCCTGTCTGTTCGGTGAGTCGTGGTTTAAAGGTGGGGGTGACTAGGGACCACTCCCCTGGGGGGGGGGGGGGGTAGTTAGGGAGGAGGAAGGGAGAGGAGCTGGGATGGGATGGCAAGGGGGAGAGGGAGGGAAGAGAGAAAGGGAAAGGGAGTAGGAGAAGAGGGGGGGGGAGAAGAATAACCAGAGGTGGAGGTAGTCAAGCTATCCACCTAAAGGATTTCTAGGAAATTCCTGGTGTGTCAGCAAAGTCTCCAAGAGACTGCCGTTGGGGGGAAGAAGGTTGAACGAAGACCACAGCATTGCTGCGGCCCGGGGGTCCGGACAATGAAGGGGAGGTATCTTATCTGGGATAAGAGTCGATGTAGCGTAATAGGGAGCCTACCGTAATGGATAAGAGCCTATTAAGGGTCCACATACTTCAGGAGGCACAACTGGATACAAATTAAAACATATCGTAATACTAACTGTCTAGTATCTAGGTTCTGGATAAACCAAGTAAACATTGCCTAACAGAAATAGACATAAAAGTAAACAAGAGAACAATAAAATAAAATAGATCTCTGAGGTATACATAGTGCAGAATGAGGTCAACAGCCTGTGAGGACTTCCCACGGGGTTAAACATTAGCCTGATCCGTCTGGCGTGGACAGACGGGAGCTGGGGGATGGGATGAGTGGTTCAGGTAGAAGGGTAGGTTAGGGAGGGGGAAGGGTAAGAGGGGGGGGGGGGGGGGGGGGTGGGGGAGAGGAGGAGAGGAGGGGAAGGGGGGGGGGGGGGGGGGGGGAAGGGGGGGGGGGGGGGGGGGGGGGGGGGGGGGGGGGGGGGGGGGGGGGGGGGGGGGAGGGGGGGGGGGGGGGAGGGGGGGGGGGGCCGGGGGGGGGGGGGGGGGGGGGGGAGGGGGGGGGAGGGGGGGGGGGGGGGGGGGGAAGGGGGGGGGGGGGGGGGGGGGGGGGGGGGGGGGGGGGGGGAGGGGGGGGGGGGGGGGGGGGGGGGGGGGGGGGGGGGGGGGGGGGGGGGGGGGGGGGGGGGGGGGGGGGGGGGGGGGGGAAGGAAGGATGGGTGGGGGGGGTCAGAGTTCAGATGGGGTCCCCCGGGGGGGGGGGGGGGGAGACGGTGGGACATCACAATCTCCGTGGAGATTGCACATTTGGAGGATTGTACCAGAGGAAGCTAAGGGGCCTGTGCGTTTAGTCAGACGGGTCGTTGTCCAGCCCCCGCCACCTCAAGGCAGGGGGTGAGCAACGACCAGGTCATGGCTAGCAAAGACCAGAGGCCTAGTTTGTAGAGCCCTTAAGGCAAGTGTGTGCGTAGTACCCCATTCTCACAAAGTTCAGGTGAGAAGAAGGGGACAATGGCCAAAGAAAAAAAAAACAAAAAAAAACAAACGAGAGGCAAAACATCCAAGAAAAACAAAAAAGAAAAATGGAGGAGTGGGGGTACAAAGCATCTGAATACATTGCCTGATGTGGGTTAGACGTGCCGTCTCTGGTGGGGATGAGAGTCTTCTTCTCGAGGCCCAAGAGGGGTGCATGAGCATTTTGTCCACCTGGGGGAAGAGAAGCAGGGCCTAGGGCCATTAAGGGACCCCGAGCAACAGTCTGAGGAATCTTCGGGTGACAGGTTGCAAGACAGGCCTCCACGGTGGGTAGTTCGAGGTGTTGGGCCAGTGAACGAAGGTGGGGGTGGAAGCCATGGTTCCGGTAGCCATCTCTGGAGGGAGACATCTCGGTCGTGTAGGGGAGACAACGTGGGCCTGTATCGGGGCTGTGGGGTACTTCCCATCGGAGAGGCAGGGGTCAGGCGGGTGATCAGATTGTGAGGTCCTCTGTGAGAGACTATGAAGGCCGGGGGCCTGGGTGCCAAGTCCGTCGAGGCTCGGGGCAGCGAGCGTGGGAGGAGGGCCCGTTTGGAGCCAGATCAGGGTACTGCGGTCTCCTGCAGCTGGTCTTTGTCTGGAGAGGTGGAGGCGCTAGTGAGGTGAGGGTAAGGAAGAGACCCGGGGGGGGGGGGGGGTTGTTGGCAGAGGAGTGGATGGAGAGGGTATCGCGGGGTACTCACAGGCTGGAGCGTGTTGGTCAAGCGGCTGGCGGGCAGTCATCTGGCTTGTCCCGTCACAAATTCATCGGTGACGGGCTGCGTTGGTGGAAGTCCCGGCGTGAAGGACGAGCGTTCGGAGACATCGGGTCTGGTCTGCGGCGCCTCGATCTTTGGCGGGAAGCTTTCGGAGAAGGGTTGAGAGATACCGGGAGCCAGGGCTCCATGGGGAAGTAGAGCGCGTACCATTCCGGAAGCTCAATGTTGGGTAAGTCGAGTTGTTCGCAGAAAGCTTGGAGGTCTTCTGGTGTTCTGAGTAGAGCTGAGCGCCCCCTGGCGGATGCAGAGAGGCCGAATGGGAACTTCCAGCGGTACTGAATGTTTCTGGCTCGTAGGGCATCTAGTAGTGGTCTGAGGGCCCTCCTGTTCTGGAGGGTGATCTGGGAGAGATCCTGAAAGAGTTTCACCTCAGAACCGTTGAAAAGTATGCGTCCCCTTTCCCTTGCCTTGCGGAGGATTTCTTCCTTGAGGGGAAAATTTACGATGCAGCATATTATGTCTCTGGGGGGTTCGTTATCTCGTGGGGGGGGGGGCGGAGAGCGCGGTGTGCCCTTTCCATGTCAATGGGGGAGTCTGCGGGGCGCTCGATCAGCTCGTTGAATATAGCGCAGATGGTCTGTTGGATGGCGCCTGGGTCAACAGTTTCAGGGACACCTCGCACCCTGATATTGTGCCTCCGTCCCCTATTGTCCAAGTCTTCCACGTGCCTGTGGAGCTCAAAGACCTGTGCCAGTTGGGAGTCATAAGCAGACTGTACCTGGCGAATGGCCGCCGCGTGCGTCTGCGTTGTTTGTTCCACTCCATCAATGCGATGTGCAACGGCTAATAGGTCTGTCTTCAGGTCCGCTATTGCCGCCGTAACGGTGCTTTTTATATCCAGGGCAACCTTCTCCAAATCGAGAAGGCTGGGGGGTAGAGCCCCGCTAGGGGTGGGGGACGATGCTCCCGGCATGAGGGCAGGCAGATGTCTGTCAGGCGAGGCCGCGGCTTGGGCCTGTAATGGCGCGTGCAGCGGCGCGGGGGTCTGTACCTTCTGGGCCCGGAATAACTCCGGGATGTTCCTTCCCAGGTGGGTTTGCGAGCCTCTGGGGGTGCGGGAGGCTGACGAGCTCCTGGTGGTCCTGTGCATAGCAGGGGAAGTGCGGTAGGCTCCCTTTCAAGTCGTTGGATAGTCCCGGGCACGCAGGAGCTCACAAGTTATGCGGCCATCTCGGTCTCCGTCCAGGCCACGCCCCCTTTTTGTCTGCTGTCCTATCAAGTACAGTCTCTAATTCTGGACCAAACAACAAGTCTCCTGAAAAGGGAATTCCACACAGTCTCGCTTTAGAGGCTGAATCCCCTGACCAGGTTTTAAGCCAGAGTGCTCTTCTTGCGGAATTGACCAGTGCTGATGACCTGGCAGACATCTTGATGGACTCTGCCGAGGCATCAGCCATATATTTGACGGCTTTTAATAGAGTAGGGAAGGACTCTAATAATTCTTTCCTGGAGGTACCTGCCACCACATGATTTTTGAGTTGGTCTAACCAGCATTCCAAATTTCTGGCCACAACTGTGGCTGCCATTGCAGGTTTCAGATTGGCTAAAGAAGAGTCCCATGCTTTCTTCAGTAGCCCATCTGCTTTCTTGTCCATAGCGTCTTTGAGAATTCCCATATCCTCAAAGGCTAAGTCCGTCTACTTGAGAGAAGGCAGCATCTATCTTTGGTTCCAAACACACTCCTCATTCTCCTCAAAAGGGAACCTCCTTTTAAGGGCTTTAGAGAAGAACTGCCCTCTCTCTGGATCCTTCCACTCCTTTTTAATGGAGTCTGTTAACACTTTGTGTACAGGAAAGACTCTATGCTTGACCTCCTCCAGCCCCTGGTACATTTTGTCATGTACTGACAGCTGAATTTTTTCTTCCTGGATCTCCAGTGTAGTATAAATTGCCTTGAGTAAATCATCAACTTCCTCAAGTGACAGTTTATATCTAGAAGCTTTGGCTTCTTCTTCCTCTTCCTCATCATCAGAATCAAACGTTGAGGGAGGAATGCTTTCCCTTTCTTCCTCAGACTCACTTTCAACTTGCACAGAAGTGGACGGAGGGAGACTGGATTGAGAACTCTGTTCTTGGCTGGAACTCTGACCACGTTTTTTCACAAGGGAGCGTACTGTCCCTAGGGCCTCTGCTATTTCTTTTCTCACTGAAGACAGGAGTTCCTTGCACTCCTGTGAGGACTCCTCCTTCACTAAATCCGCAATGCAAGATCTGCATAGGGGTTTGGGCCAAAAGTCCCTTAAAGGATTTTTACATGAGGGGCATTTTCTTGAAGTTCTCTCTGACTTAGCAGTAGCTTTCTGAAACGACAGAAATAAAAGAACCCCAAGGTCCTCTTTAACTGCAGCCACTAAAGAGTACAACAAATAGACCCCAAAGCCAAACACCCTACGTGCCCAGAGTCTCAATCCCTGCTGAACTGCTAATGGACCTTTACACCAAAGCAGACAGCTGCAGGTTAACTTAATACATGAACAAAAAACACCCAGTGATGTAAAGGAAAGAGGTCCCTCTGTACCTCTCCTACCTGGGACTGGCCGGGAGCCTGGGCGCCTGCATCCGCCATTGCTGCTGATGATTCGTCCTCCATTCCGATCGTTGCAGCCGCCGTCCGCACGCTTTTGAATGGCTTCTCGTCCATGCCAAACAAAAGGAAGTCCCGGCCAGAGGACCCGCCCCTTCCTCCTGCGTTCCAGCAGCTGGAACCAATTGCTGCTACGCCCTGCCGGAAGTCTCTACCCACCGGAACTGGCGTCCCCCGCCGTCCGGGATTCGGCGCCACCATGCCGAGGCCTGGCATGGAACGCTCGTTTCTGAGCACACCCGCGGCCCCTCGAACGCACGGGCGAACGACCTCCGGCAGTCCATTACTCCTGTGAGCCGACAAAGGAAGGGAACACCGGAACACCTAACCCATCGTTCGGGAAGGTGCTGGGCTGGTCATACGAACGTAAGCATAAGGTACTGCCAAAACCCTCGTTTTTTCTTTAAAGAGAGCGCAGCACCCCTGGTTCCCCAGCAGTGTTCCACCATGGCGGAGGAAACACTAAAACTGAAGGCATGGTGGAAGCAGCTGATCTTAAAAAGGGGCGTTGTCACGCAGTGTTTCCTGGGTAAAGGCGGAGCTGCGCTCTCTCCAAGGTGCTGTCCTGAAAGGCGAAGAGAGAAAAAACGAATTGCACATGTCTACAAGGGACACCAACATAGTTGTTGTATCTTTGATCTTAAAACTACGGGATAATGGTGTTGTGGTAACTTGCGCAAATACAAATAAAAAAGCATAGTAATATTATTCTTTATATCACTAGAAAAAAAAAGCCTTTGAAATGTTGTTTGCATTAACTCCATCAGTATCACCAGCAAAGCAGCTTCATTATTATCCCATTAAAGAAGAAGAGAATTCATAATTTGCGGCGTTACGAATGTTAATTCTCCATTACGAACGCTAGCTTACAAGACCGACCGCTTCTGGCTCGTCCTTGCTTGCATGCGCGTTTGTACTTTGGAATTTTGTCAGACGGACTTGTGTACACACGCTCAGAAAATCCGACAACACACATTTGTTTGTGGAAAATTTTAAAACCTGCCATCCAACATTTGTTTGTGGAAAATCCAACAAAAATTGTTTGATGGAGCGTACAAACGGTTGGATTTACCGCGAACAGCCTGTCATAGAACATTTCCCGTCGGAACGTCCGATCGTGTGTACGGGGCTTTAATGTGGCTCAGGTTGTAAAATGATAAACCCACTAAAAAGCATTCATTATATACACGGGAGGCTCTGTTGGCTCTGAGCGCGTAGCCTCTATTGTTTCTTATGCCCCATACACGCGGTCAGATTTTCAGACGGAAAATGTCCTATCGGACAATGTTGTCGGAAATTCCGACCATGTGTAGGCTCCATCGGACTTTTTCCGTCGGATTTTCTGACAGACAAAAGTTTTATCTCCTGCTCTCAAATTTTCCGACAACAAAGTCCTATCGGAATTTAGCGAATTCCGACAGACAAAGTGCCACGCATGCTTAGATCACATTACAAGACCAAAGCTATTGGCTACTAGCCTCTACGTAGTCCCGTCGTACGTAACGAACGTCACCACGTTCAGGATGATCGGATTTTCCGATAACTTTGTCCGACTGTGTGTATGCAACACAAGTGTCGGACAAAATCCGTCAGAAAAAATCCGACGGATTTTGTGGTCGGAATTTCCGACCGTGTGTACGGGGCATTATTCTGTTCCTGTATGTGCCTGTCCATCCGGTGACATCGTTCCACACTGGTTTCATTTCCTGGTGGCCACAGGATGCCTATGGAGCCTGCAACTGGATGAAACATCTCCACGGGCGACGCTATACTGAAGGACTGATTGGGAAAAGAGAGATGCCACCGAGAGATGCCACCAGGCATTCTCTAGTCAGGCAAAGGTATTGCTAGCTATATTTTGTTCAACCCTTACTCCAAATTTGGTTGGACATATCCTCCTCAGTCAGTGTCAGCTGGAGCAATTTTTTGCACCCTCAGCTGCCCTCCCAGTCGGGTTGGTTGGTCGGTCAGTGCACTTACCCTATCCATGGCGGGCTATCACGGTGGTTTCCCCTGCTCTCCTCCGCAGGCATCACAGCGGCAGGCATAACGAGCAGCTTCTTCTTCTCCTGCTCAGCAGCTTCCGTCTCCTCCCTCCTCTTCTGCGGCCAATCAAAATGCTTCCAGGTCTCAGACCCACTTCTTGATTGGCGGAGAGGAGATACAGTGTGAGAATAGTGAATATTAATTCGCTATTCTCACACACCTGGGTTTGCTCCAAGCACATTCTCTGCCCCCCGAGCCCACCTTATTTTGAAGCCTACTACAGCCTCTGGCTCTAATCAGTGCTTCAAAAAAAAACACCCCCCGCGTTGGAATTAATGCGCCCGGCGTCCTGAAAGGGGTCAGATGCATGGATGGGGGGGAGGTGTGGTGCCCGTGCACCATTAATGGACGGGCTGCCCCTGTCCTCAGTTAACTTAAAGCGGTTCTGCACTCTTTTTTTTTTTTTTTTTTTTTGAGCTATATGCCAAGGGCATATAGCTCAATTGGGGGACTTACCTGTTCCATCTTCCATCTCGATCGCCGCCGGTTTTCGTCCGATGAAGTTCTTCGTCTTCTTCTTTTGTGCTGGGGGCCATCTTGCCTGTGGGCATGTGAAACCCCCACAGGCACTTTAGATGGCCCAGCATGCACCGCCGTTACTCGCGCATGTCCAGTAATGGCACATCTGCCGACATCTCACGAGATTTCGGAAGATGTGTCCGAAATCTCGCGAGATTTCGGAAGATGTGGCCGAAATCTCGTGAGATTTCGGAAGATGCCCGCACTGACTCCTGGGATCAATGACACCAGATCCCAGGAGACAGTGTGGCGTGACGAGGATCCCCGCAAGACCCCGCCCACCCCCGAAGAGACAGAAGACAGGAAGTCCTCGATTACAAGGTAAGTAAAAAAAAAAAAAAAAACACATTTCATTTAGTACTCTTTGCCTGATTTGGAAGGCAAAGAGATTTACTAAATGAAATGTGTGCCGAACCGCTTTAACTTATACCAATTCATTCTGGCTTCCAAATAGTAGCCTCCTCACAAATCTTTATTTTATTACCCATAGCACCCAAAGCTGCAACTGCGTACACAAGTGTTTCTCAACTCTGGTCCTCCAGGTGCCCCAACAGGTCATGTTTTCAGGCTTTCCATTATTTTGCACAGGTGATTTGATCAGTTTCACTGCCTTTAATTACCACAGCCGTTTCATCGGAGGAAAATCCTGAAAACATGACCTGTTGGGGAACCTTGAGGACTGGAGTTGAGAAACACTGGCATACACCATACTCCCAACCATATATCGTACTCCAATCCAAAGCCTCCTGATCCTGGAAACCACCAGACAGCCCTTTCCACAAACCCATTACTTCTCAGACACCCATTATGTCCATTACTAAATTAAAGGCAAGGTCCACCTTTTGCAAAAAAAAAAGAAATACCCATAAAATGGGAAATTATTATTATTTTTGTTTTTTGCAAATGAGCGTGCAAAGTATCACCCCAATCAGTGTATCACAGGTGCCATGCCAGGCTCCTGCAGACTTCCTCCTGCTCTATCTGTATCGAGGTGGAGACTTTCAGGCAAAGAGCTAGAGGAAGCTTTGATGGACACTGCGCTTGTTAGACATGTGTAATACGTTTCGTTTTTTTTTTTCGTTATTTTCGTTCATTCGTTATTGTGCGAATGAACGAACGATTCGCTAAAAATTTTAACGAATCGTTTCGAACCGAACGAATCCGATTAACGAATCGTTCAAATCGAACGAATCCGAAAAAACTAAATTAGAAACAACGAATCTACAAAAGAAGAAAATCCGAAAAACGAAAACAGGAACAGCGAAAATCAAAATGAACGAAAAAATTCGTACATTCGTAACTTTTTTTTTTTTTTGTTGAATTGGTAATTTTCCGTGTCCCTTACAATGGCGCTGCTTAACGTGCCTCGAATGGATTGAACGAAAAAATTCGTAAATTCGTAACTTTTTTTTTTTTTTTCGATTCGTAATTTTCCGTGTCTCTTACAATGGCGCTGCTTAACGTGCTTCGAATGGATTGAACGAAAAAATTTGTACATTTGTAACTTTTTTTTCTTCATTGAATTGGTAATTTTCCTTGTCTCTTACAATGGCGCTGCTTAACGTGCCTCAAAAGGATTGAGCGAAAGAAATTTGTAAATTCGTAACTTTTTTTTTTTTTTTCGATTCGTAATTTTCCGTGTCTCTTACAATGTCGCTGCTTAACGTGCTTCGAATGGATTGAACGAAAAAATTCGTCCATTCGTAACTTTTTTTTTGATTCCTAATTTTCTGTGTCTCTTAAAATGTAATCATAGCATACACATTAAATAAAATTATGAATTATGCTCCGATTACGAATGTTACGAATGTACAAATAAATACGAATGCGTCCGAATTTCGAATAAACGAATAAATGAAAATTAAACTAATTGAAAAACGAATCAACGAAAAAATAACTGTAACGAAAATACGAATCGTTACGAATACGAACAGCGACGACTTATGAATTTACGAATCCTTACGAACACCGACGACGTACGAATTTACAAATCGTTACAAATCAACGGAAACGAAAAAAACAAAACGAAAATAAACTCATTTTTTTGTTGTGCACATGTCTAGCGCTTGTTCTGTTGAGAACTACAAATCTGTCAGAAGGGACTGATTTCAAATCTGTCAGCTGCTGTAGGGGAGTAGAATCTGCATGCTTTTTGAGGGGGATCCATTTTAGTGGGGGGGTCTTCTTGGCACAGTGTTACATTTTACCCACTAAATATGGGTGTAACATGGTTCTAAAGGTGGACTAAGCTTGGCCATACATTATACAATTTTCTTGTACAATTTACTTTAGATTTACCAAATCCATATGAGGTCAAGCTTAAACACTTTCAATTTATTTGCAATCAATCGGGCCCTTGCACTACATAGCTGAAGGTAAATCTAAAGGAACTTGAATAAGAAAATTGTATAATGTATGGACAGCTTTAGACTTCAACCTCACAATTTTCCACAGATGTTCAAATGATTCTGCCAACAAGACAACCAGATTGGTACCCTGTTGGAGTGAGCTGAATTGCTTTGGGTTGAGTTTGAGCCAGGTAAGGCCAACTTCAGTGAAGTTCAGATGCTGACCCTCAACATGGAAATAAATGGGAGTTAAATCTGTCAAATTAAAAATGCCCATTTTAAGGGCTAATGGTTAAAGTGGTTGTTAACCCACTAAGTAAAAATTACACTATCCTCTTATTAATGTGATCTGCTCCTGTGTCTCTGCCTTATAAAAAAAAATGCAGCTATATACTTGATTTTGGAGTGCCGATCAGCACTCACATGACCCGTCGTCTCTCTTCTCCTCCCCTCCTGACAGCTGCAGCGGGCGGGGCCGAGGTTCCCCCGCTGACGTCAGTCAGGAGGGAGGGAGAAGAGAGGCCGCTGGGCATGGGAGTGCTGATTGGCACTCCAAAATCAGGTATATAGCTGCATTTTTTTCACTCACATGACCCGTGGCCTCTCTTCTCCTCCCCTCCTGACTGACGTCAGCGGGGGATCCTCGGCCCCGCCCGCTGCGGCTGTCAGGAGGGGAGGTGACGAGAGATGCCGGTTCATGTGAGCGCTGATCGGCACTCCAAAATCAGATATATAGCTGCATTTTTTTATAAGGAACAGACACAGGAGCAGATTACATTAATAAACAGAGAGGATATTGTAAAAATGTAACAGTGATTTGAGCAGCAGGTGGGGAGGGGTGGGCACAAACATGGAGCTGACAGGCAGGGAGGGGAAGGGGAGTGGACGGAGGAGAGAACAGAAGAGGACAGAGGAGAGCTGCGGATGATGGAGGCATGTAAACTGATGGTGTCAGGGCTCAGGAGCCATGATATACTGTGGTCAGTTTACAAAGGGGAGGGCAGAACCAGGCAGGATCAGTCAGGGGGCAAAAGGCACAGCACAAGCACTGTGCTGTATAACATGCTTTAAGGGAACATGATTTATTTTTATTTAACTTTTTTTTTTTTTTTTTTTTAAGTTAACAAAAGGTTTAAGGAATTTTCAAAAATGTCATTGCCCTGCGAAATATGTACCAATGCAAAAAAATATTTTTTTTTCTTTTTTTTTATCCTATTTGGTCAGGAGCAGTGATCCCTTTTTTTTAAATATTGACATTCGCTAATTAAATTTGTCTGACCTTTAATGGTCTTCTATGTATTTTGGGGACCCTTAAAGGGGATTGCGCCCTATTTTAATTTTTTTTTTAAAGAAACCAGCAATGGAATGTCGTTTGCCGGCAATTCAAACCTCTCTGGCAAGGTAAGCCCCATATGTTGAGGGCATGTAACATTTAGCTTTCTCCAGTCACAGGAAAAAATACTGACAGGTAAAATGTGCTTTAATTACTCAAAATGTTAATGGTATACAACATCATTTCAGTTTAAAACCATCATCACAGAGAAATAGATGCAGTGCTTGCCACTGATTGGTTGTTTTATGTCACATGGTTTATGGATGCCATAAGGTTCATTTATGGAAATAGTGATATATTTTATAAATTCTTGTTCATTTAGTGACACTAGTGACTTTGTCTTCATCTTGAATTGCCAGAGTCCCCTACAAAATAGAACAAAAGTATAGAAAAATTAAAATTTGGTTTATAAGGGAGTTAGAATATTATATGACAACAAATGGCAAAAATGTGTTATGCGGAAGTTAAAACATTGGCAATACCTTTTGTGTGGCTAATGGAATATTTTTGAGATTCAAGCTTAAAAAATTCTTTAGGTATGGTTTCATAGAAATAACTGAACAAAAATATATTTACTGTATAGACATGTGCAATTCGTTTTGTTTTTTTTCTCGTTATTTTCATTTATTCGTTATCGTACGAATGAACGAACGATTCGGTAAAAATTTTAACGAATAACGAATCGTTCGAATCCGAAAACAACGAAAATCCGAAAAAAACAAATTAGAAACAACGAATCTACGAATGAAGAAAATCCGAAAAAACGAAAACAGGAACAACGAAAATCAAAATGTACGAAAAATTTCTTACATTCGTAACTTTTTTTTTGGTTGAATTGGTAATTTTCCGTGTCCCTTACAATGGCGCTGCTTAACGTGCCTCAAATGGATTGAATGAAAAAATTCGTACATTCGTAACTTTTTTTTTTTTCGATTCGTAATTTTCCGTGTCTCTTACAATGGCGCTGCTTAACGTGCTTCGAATGGATTGAACGAAAAAATTCGTACATTCGTAACTTTTTTTTTTGTTTTCGATTCGTAATTTTCAGTGTCTCTTAAAATGTAATAATAGCATACACTTTACATAAAATTATGAATTATGCTCCGATTACGAATCTACGAATGTTACGAATGTACGAATAAATACGAATGCGTCCGAATTTCGAATAAACGAATAAACGAAAATTAAACTAACGAAAAAAACGAATCAACGAAAAAATAACTCTAACGAAAATACGAATCGTTACGAATACGAACACCGACAACTTACGAATGTACGAATCGTTACGAATACGAACACCGACGACTTACGAATTTACGAATCGTTACGAATACGAACACCGATGACGTACGAATTTACGAATCGTTACGAATACGAACACCGATGACGTACGAATTTACGAATCGTTACGAATCAACGCAAATGAAAAAAAAAAACGAAAATAAACAAAATTTTTTGTTGTGCACATGTCTATTACTGTACACTGTATATACACACAAGCACTGTGGACATCAAAGTACAAAAGTTAATCAATCCAATGAGAAAGAAGGAAATGTAGATGCACAGACAAAGCGACAGTTGTGTGGGGGTAAGAAAATGTTTTTTTGCAGATAAGTCTAGACAATAAAATAAAATAAAATAAGCAGTTTGTCCTTATATCTGTATTTGATGGATAACAGATAAAAGGATGAACTGCCATACCTGAATGGGCTTATTTTACATCTCAACCTAAAGCCCAACTCTAGTATTTTTTTTGAATAGCCATTTAATACCACCAGTCCTCTTCAGGGTTCAATGACACTAATGGAGGCCAGGTTTCAAGAACCTGCCTCCCAGGTGCATATCACGCCATGCAGGAGAATTCTCTGTGCCACTTTCAGGACGACTGTCACATGACTGGACTAAAGACACCTTGATAAAAAGTTTGTATAAAATGATAAAAAATGATGGTCCAATGGGGGTGGGGGTTGGATGGAGTCGTGGTGGTAGAAACAGCTGAAGTTTGGCTTTAGTGGCTGATGACTTCCTTGCCCAGAGAAAGTTTAAGGCAGAAGGGGTCTTAAGCTAGGTTGCAGTTTAGCCCCCCCAACTAATCCTTTAGATTGACTTTGATAAGGATTACAGCAGGCACAGTGAAGGCGCCCCATTCGCATTGTCTGTAGTGTCATGGCCTCTCCCTATCAGACACTAACAAGTTTCCCTTCTGAAGTGGTTGACAGGTGTACAGCTGTGACAGGTCAGGCTTGTCTTCTGGTCAACTGTAGAAACATGAAAGTTGTAACGGGGCCCCTCTGCCTCTATCCAACAGGCCTCAGGCTCCTGCCTAGGTTGCTTTGTGGATGATCTGGCTCTGTTCTTGCCCTATATACAGTCATGGTGAAAAATGTTGGCACCCCTGCAATTCTGTCAGATAATGCAACACTTTGCCCACAAAATTGTTGCAATTACAAATGTTTAGGCATTCTTGTTTTTATTTTTTTTTGTTTGTATTGGTATGACACAAAAAAGTAGAGAAACAAAAAGCCAAATCTGACACATTCCACGCAAAACTCCAAAAATGCACTGGACAAAATTATTGGCACCCTCAATTTAATATTTGGCAGTAGGGATGGGCGAACGGTTCGGCCCGAGCATAAGTTTGGGCCGAACTTTGGTTGTTCGGATGTTCTGTGAACAGCGAAAAATATGCTGTGTTCGGGGCAAATTCGAAATCTGCCACAACACCGTTAAAGTCTATGGGACACAAACATGAAAAATAAAAAGTGCTAATTTTAAAGGGTTATTGTCATAAAAAGTGTTTGGGGACCCGGGTCCTCCTAAACCAGGGGACATGTATGAATGTTTTTTTTTTTTTAAATTACTGTTTTTTTGGGAGCAATGATTTTTTTAATTCTTAAAGTAAAACAATAAAAATGAAATATTTCTTTAAATATCATGTCTGTGGGGTGTCTATAGTATGCCTGTAAAGTGGCACAGTTTTACCGTGTTTAGAACAATACCACAGCAAAATGAAGTTTCTAAAGGAAAAATTGTCATTTAAAACTGATTGCGGCTGAATGAATTGTTGGGTCTCAGGAATATAAATAAAACTCATTGAAAAAAAAAGCATGCCCCCCCCCCCAATCCATTACCAGGCCCTTTGGGTCTGGTATGAAAAGTAAGGGGAACCCCAAAAAAAAAAGAAAAAAAAATGTGTGGGGGTCCCCCCAAAATCCATACCAGGCCCTTCAGGTCTGGAATGGAAATTAAGGGGAACCCTGCGCCAAATAAAAAATAAAATGGGGTATGGGTCCCCCCAAAATGCATACCAGACCCTTCAGGTCTGGTAATGCGCCTGACCCCAAAGCAACTTGTCCCCATGTTGATGGGGACAAGGGCCTCATCCCCACAACCCTTGCCCGGTGGTTGTGGGGGTATGCAGGCAGGGGGCTTTTTGGAATCTGGAAGGCACCTTTAACAAGGGGACCCCCAGATCCTGGCCTCCCCCCCCATGTGAATTGGTAACGGGGGAAAAATGGAACCCATACCATTTCACAAAAAAAAGTGTCAAAGTTGGTAAAAAATACAAGAGACCGCTTGGGACATGTCCTTTATTAAAAAAAAAAATGTTCCACAATGTAAATCCACGCCGCCCGACGGACCGAAAAAGAAACTGTCTGGGTGACAGTTCTTATATAGCTGAGGGCGGTGCCACCCGGTGATGTAAACGGGTGACCTCGCCCCCCTCTGACACCACAGGGGCTGCCCCTATATTCATACCAGACCCAAAGGGACTGGTAATGGACTGGGGGGGGGCATGCCATTTTTTTTCTGTTTAGGTGTTAATGATGGTTTTCATTTGGCTTTTCTGTATGTAAATCCCATTTCCATTTCTAATAGAGGGCCTCCTTACCAGATGCCAAAGGAAGTACACACACACACAGACAAATGATCCTTTCCAAAGGATTTCCCAATCAGTTCAAAAGAAATGAAATTTATCCGTGTGTTCTATAAGAGAAGTGCCTCCTTACCGACAGGAAAACATAAACAGCAAGCATGCACTTTCACCGGTTAGGCTGTCTCCTTACCACAGTCCCAGGTTATAAAGGCTTGTACTGCTAGCAAAGGAGAGCAGGTAATCCTCCACAGCCTGGAGTGTGCCGTTTACAGGCACGGAACTTTCAGCCAGTACCCAGGGGAAAAAAGCATACAGACCATGGCGTAATAACGTACTAAAATGGTTTATTAAAATAAAAAAAAAGGTTTGCACTTACAAACTAGAAGAGTTAAAACAGCAGAGTTTTGGAACTTTCGTTTGGTGCCAACCTTGTTTTTTTCTTTTTAGGTGTTAATGATGGTTTTCGTTAGTACAAATCAAATGGAAAGATGTTTGTTTTAGAACTGCAAAGTACATGGTGATTCCATAATATTTTCCTCAGAATTGAGTGATTCCATATTTTTTTCCCATGCTTGGTCTACAAAAACAGTTGCAATTGTCTACAGTTTTCTTTCTTTTTATACAGTTTCTTAAAGCCAGAAGGTTGGAATGTTAAATAAAAATAGTTTTAAGGCATGTCTGTGATTAGTTTTTTTTTTCTACACAATTAAACTATTGAATGAACATTTTCCAAGAGTGGGGATTCCATATTTTTTGCCAGGGGTTGTATAAATCCTGCATAATAATAATGATAAGGAATCATCTTTGAAAAATGTTACCCATCTAATTTAAAATACACAAGTTTGACATCCTTACCTGTGTTGCAGGGATGGTTGTATTCTGCCACTGCTTGTTCATCTGGAAGGTAAGAACATTTAAAATGCCATGAAATGCCATCAAAGACATACACATGATATATAAGACAGACACTCCAATCAGTAATGAGGGTGTGATATATAGAAGGGGTGATTTCATACCCTCCAGTCAAAAACAAACTCTAATGCCACGAAAACACGATCGGAAATTCGGCCAGCAAAAGACCGATGGGCACCTTTGGTTGGAAAATGTGACCGTGTGTATTCTCCATCAGACTTTTGCTGGCCGAATTTCCACCAGCAAAAGATTGAGAGCAGGTTCTCAATTTTTCGATCAGAAAAAGTTCAGATCGTCTGTAGCAATTCCGACGCGCAAAATTCCTACCCATGCTCAGAAACAATTTGACGCATGCTCTGAAGCATTGAACTTCATTTTCTTGGCTCGTCGTAGTGTTGTACGTCACCACGTTCTTGATGGTCGAAAGTTCCGCAAACCTTTGTGTGACCGCGTGTATGCAAGCCAAGCTATAGCGGAATTCCGTCAGAAAAATCTTGGATGGTTTTTCTGACGGAATTCCGCTCAAGCTTGGCTTGCATACACGAGGTCACACAAAAGTTTGCTGAACTTTCGAAAATTCGCTCTAGTGTACATGGCAAAAGAGATGTAGGAAAAGGTCTTCCTGGTTTAAAGTGGTTCTGTACACATTTTTGAAAGTTAGTGCCATTGTGTTTAAGATTCTCTTCTTATAGCTCAATGCTTTATTTAAATTTTTTTTTGCTCCTACCTTGCGTTCTCCGCTGGTGGTTGTTGTCCTCCAAATCTTTCCCTGCGGCTATGGGCGGGGTTTCTGTGGGGATCAGCATCATTTCCGCTGATCTCCGTACTGTCTCCTGGGATCTCGTATAATTCATCCCAGGAGTCAGTGCGCCTAGCCGAAGTGAAATCTTGCGTGATTTAGACGACGTGACATTATCACGCCTGCCACGTTTGGAGGGCGTTTTGAATATCTCCATTGTACTTTAGGGCAAACGACACACAACGACACTCGAGTGTCGTTGTTTGCCCTAAAGTACAATGGAGATATTCAAAACGCCCCCCTAACGTGGCAGGCGTGATAATGTCACAGCGGCGCGCTCGTGACCTGGTCGGGAGCTCCGTGACCACGGCCGCGAGACCAGTGGACCCGATCGCCGCTGGTGTGATCGGGTCACGGAGCTGAAGAACGGGGAGAGGTATGTGTAAACAAACTTCTCCCCGCGCTTCCTACTCTGCCTGTCATCGATTGGCTGTTCCCGGTCATCGGGAAAGCCGATCAATGACGTCAGACGTCAGCCCCGCCCCCTAATGTAAAAAAACACACACACGTCACAGCCCATAACCCCTCTCCTCCCCCTAGTGGTTAACTCTTTCACTATAACTGTCATTTATACAGGAATCAATGCATTTAAATAGCATTGATTGCTGTGTAAATGACAATGGTCCCAAAAATGTGTCAAAAATGTCCGATGTGTCCACCATAATCTCGCAGTCACAATAAAAATCGCTGATCGCCGCCATTACTAGTAAAAAAAAAATATTAATAAAAATACTATAAAACTATCCCCTATTTTGTAAACGCTAAAATTTTTGCGCAAACCAATCAATAATCGCTAATTGCAATTTTTTTTACCAAAAATATGTAGAAGAATACGTATCAGCCTAAACTGAGGAAAAAAAAGTTTTTTATATATATTTTTTGGGGATATTTATTATAGCAAAAAGCAAAAAATATTGCATTGTTTTCAAAATTGTCGCTCTATTTTGTTTATAGCGCAAAAAATAAAAACCGCAGGGGCGATCAAATATTACCAAAAGAAAGCTCTATTTGTGGGAAAAAAAGGATGCCAATTTTGTTTGGGAGCCACGTTGCACGACCGCGCAATTGTCAGTTAAAGTGATGCAGTGCCGAATTGCAAAAAGTGCTCTGGTAAGGAAGGGTGTAAAATGGCCCGGTGCTGAAGTGGTTAAGATTCTCTTCTTATAGCTCAATGCTTTATTTTTATTTTTTTTGCTCCTACCTGGCGTTCTCTCCGCTGGTGGTTGTTGTCCTCCAAATCTTTCCCTGCGGCTATGGGCGGGGTTTCTGTGGGGATCAGCATCATTTCCGCTGATCTCCGCACTGTCTCCTGGGATCTCGTATAATTCATCCCAGGAGTCAGGGAGCCTAGCCGAAGTGAAATCTCGCGTGATTTAGACGACGTGACATCGTCATGCCTGCCACGTTTGGAGGGCGTTTTGAATATCTCCATTTTACTTTAGGGCAAACAACGCCACTCGTAGCTGTAGCCACTGAGCGTGTGCGTGGGAACCAGCAAGGAATGTTGGTTCCTCCGAATGAGGGAAGGAGGAAGTGATTGCTTGTAGGCTTCAAATGCCCACAAGCAAGATGAGATCGTCAGATTTTCATTTCTATAAAGAATCAATTATGAAGAAAAAAGAACGTGGATAACGGGCGAAGACCTTACAAGTAAGTATTTCATTAACATAACATTGTTTTTAATGATTTAGGAAAAAAAAAAAAAAATTGTCAGTGCAGAACCGTTTTAAATGAATGGCTCATTATTTAAAAAAAAATAAAAAATCTGTCATGTGAAGGATAATGGTAACCAAACTTGAGCATGCCATTACCTGTCTCATAATAGTCATAAACTTTGACTGTGGCTGGTTTCCGGTCCTTGACTTCAATGTCCTGTTCCACCATAAAGGAAAGGTTTACAGGATCACGTCCCATCTATAAGCAAAATAACATTACAGTGCTTGATAACAGCGAAGAACAAGACAAAATGGCAGATAAAAAAAATACAAAGGAAAGGTTGGTAACAGTTTGGTTTCCACCAGTTGCAGAATGATATCAGGTGTGAAAGATGATAAAATGTGTAACAGATGTACTAAAGGATGAAGACTTATTAATAAACAAGTTAATGAATACAGTAAAGAGTGATTTTATAGACATGTGCAATTCGTTTCGTTTTTTTTATCTTTTTTCGTTTTTTTCGTTCGTTCGTTTTCGTACGAATGAACGAATCTTTTGAATCGAACGAATCCGAATAACGAATCGTTCGAATCGTACGAATCCGATTAACGAATCGAACGAATCCGAAAAACAACGAAAATCCGAAAAAAACGAATTAGAAACAACGAATGTACGAATGAAGAAAATCCGAAAAACGAAAAAAGGAACAACGAAAATGAACGAAGAATTCGTACATTCGTAACTTTTTTTTTGTTGAATTGGTAATTTTCCGTGTCCCTTACAATGGTGCTGCTTAACGTGCTTCGAATAGATTGAACGAAAAAATTTGTACATTCGTAACTTTTTTTTTCGATTCGTAACTTTTTTTTTTCGATTCGTAAATTATTAAAATGTAATAATAGCATACACATTACATAAAATTATGAATTATGCTCCGATTACGAATCTACAAATGTTACGAATGTACGAATAAATACGAATGCGTCCGAATTTCGAATAAACAAATAAACGAAAATTAAACTATGAAAAAATGAATCAACAAAAAATAACTCTTACGAATGTACGAATCGTTACGAATACGAACACCGACGACTTATGAATGTACGAATCGTTACGAATCAAACGGAAACGAAAAAAAACAAAACGAAAATAAACAAATTTTTTTGTTGTGCACATTTCTATGATTTTATGCTGTATTTAAAGTGTATATCTCTTGCCACTTTTTTTGCTTTTGAGTAGGGTTTTGGAAATGTTGTCAGTTTTAATTGTTGAATTTAAAGTTAAAGCAATATTAAACCCAAAAGCAAACATGAATTATATTGCAGCTTACCAATTCTTAGAAGTTATGTTAGAATTGATGTCTGAATTAATTTTCTGTTTTATGCTTACTGTGGCAGTCTGGTACCCCACCAGGGTAATACCGCAGGATTCTCAACCCGGCAGGTTGAGGGGATCCAGGGGATTTGCGTATTTGGGAGGAAACTGGCTTTTCAGTTTCCTTATTTCTTAGAAAGGTCCACTTTGGAACCTGGAGGCCCAAATTCCCCTTAATATCCATAGCAGACCTGAAGGGCCTGGTTATTGAATTTGGGGGGAGCCCCACGCTTTTTTTATCAATGACTTCAATGAATGACTTTTCTCTGTGTTACGGATCCGACAATTAATTAGCCGCGAGTGATTTTTAATAGATTTTTTTTTCCTGCAAAAATGACACTGTGCAGGAACAGTTCTCTATATTAGATATACTGAATCTCGAATGCATTCGAAGCATTTGTTATATCCGCTATTATAATTTCTTTCATATTAGTTGAAATTAGATATTTGGTAGTTGTTGGATTCAAATTGTTCTCTGTGTTACGGGAACCGGCAATTAGCCGCAAGTGATTTTAAATATCTTTTTTTCCTGCAAAAATGACATCTTGTACAGAGACAGTTCTAAGCATAGACATACTATATATATATATACTATATACTCTATAGCAGTGGTCATCAACTCCTGTCCTCAGGGCCCACTAACAGGCCAGGTTTGCAAGATAACTGAAATACATCACAGGTGATATAATTTGCTGCTCAGTGATTGCAGTATTCTAGGCTGAATCTCCCCAAGGTAATATATAAAACCTGGCCTGTTAGTGGGCCCCCGAGGACAGGGTTGATGACCACTGCTCTATAGTACGTTCGTGAAGGGGCGCATGTTTCCCATGCTTAGAACTGTCTCTGTACAAGGTGTCATTTTTGCAGGAAAAAAAAAGCTATTTAAAATCACTCGCGGCTAATTGCCGATTCCCGTAACACAGAGAACAATTTGAATCCAACAACTACCAAATATCTCATTTCAACTAATATGAAAGAAATTATAATAGCGGATATAACGAATGCTTCGAATGATTCGAATGCATTCAAGATTCAGTATATCTAATATAGAGAACTGTGTTCCTGCACAGTGTAATTTTTGCAGGAAAAAAAAGCTATTTAAAAAAATCACTCGCGGCTATTGCCGGCAAATGAATTGTCGGCTCCGTAACACAGAGAACAGTCATTCATTGAAGTCATTAATAAAAAAAAGCATGGGGGTCCCCCCAAATTTAATAACCAGGCCCTTCAGGTCTGCTATGGATATTAAGGGGAACCCCAGCCAAAAAAAAATGGCGTGGGGTCCCCCTAAATATCCATATTAGACCCTTCTGGGATGGATTTTAAGGGGAACCCCAGCCAAAAAAAATGGCGTGGGGTCCCCCTCAAAATCCAAACCAGACCCTTATCTGAGCAAGCAACCTGGCAAGCCGCAGGAAAAGAGGGGGGGACGAGAGCGGCCCCCCTCCCTCCTGAACCGTACCAGGCCACATGCCCTCAACATTGGGAGGGTGCTTTGGGGGTCTGTGACCCCCCAAAGCACCTTGTCCCCATGTTGATGAGGACAAGGGCCTCATCCCCACAACCCTGGCCATTGGTTGTGGGGGTCTGCGGGCGGGGGGCTTATCGGAATCTGGAAGCCCCCTTTAACAAGGGGACCCCCAGATACCAGCCCCCCCCCTGTGTGAAATAGTAAGGGGTACAAAAGTACCCCTACCATTTAACCAAAAAAGTGTCAAAAATGGTAAAAATGACAGGAGACGGTCTTTGACAATTCCTTTATTAAAATCTTCTTTCTTCTGCTCTTCCTTCTTCCTCTCTTCATCCTTCGGTTTCTTTATCTTCTCCTTCCGGCATCTTCTTCCATCTTCTTCTTCTTCCGATCCGCTTCTTCTTGCGCCGGTCTTCTCGTCCCTCTCGTCCGGCATCTTCTTCCATGGCGTCGGCGTCTGTTCTTCTGTCAGGCCGCTCTTCGCAATGGGAGGCTCCCGCTGTGTGAGGCTTCGCTCCGTCTGACAGGTCTTTTATAACGGAGGGCACCTGGTGACCCCGCCCCCCTCTGACGTCATGGGGAAAACCATAGGGAAGTCCCCATGACGTCCCCGTGCGTCAGAGGGGGCGGGGTCACCAGGTGCCCTCCGTTATAAAAGACCTGTCAGCCGGAGCAAAGCCTCACACAGCAGGAGCCTCCCATTGTGAGGAGCGGCCCGACAGAAGAACAGACGCCGACGCCATGGAAGAAGATGCCGGACGAGAAGGACGAGAAGACCGGCGCAAGAAGAAGCGCATCGGAAGAAGAAGAAGATGGAAGAAGATGCCGGAAGGAGAAGATGAAGAAACCGAAGGATGAAGAAAGGAAGAGCAGAAGAAAGAAGATTTTAATAAAGGAATTGTCAAAGACCATCTCCTGTCATTTTTACCATTTTTGTCACATTTTTGGTGAAATGGTAGGGGTAATTTTGTACCCCCTTACCATTTCACACAGGGGGGGGCAGGATCTGGGGTCCCCTTGTTAAAGGGGGCTTCCAGATTCCGATAAGCCCCCCGCCCGCAGACCCCCACAACCAATGGCCAGGGTTGTGGGGATGAGGCCCTTGTCCTCATCAACATGGGGACAAGGTGCTTTGGGGGTCACAGACCCCCAAAGCATCCTCCCAATGTTGAGAGCATGTGGCCTGGTACGGTTCAGGCGGGAGGGGGGGCGCTCTCGTCTCCCCTCTTTTCCTGTGGCCTGCCAGGTTGCGTGCTTGGATAAAGGGTCTGGTATGGATTTTGAGGGGGACCCCACGCCACTTTTTTTTTTTTTATGACCGGGGTTCCCCTTAAAATACATCCCAGACCTGAAGGGTCTGGTATTATGGATATTTAGGGGGGACCCCACGCCATTTTTTTTCTGGCTGGGGTTCCCCTTAATATCCATACCAGACCTGAAGGGCCTGGTTATTGAATTTGGGGGGACCCCTACGCTTTTTTTTTTTTTTTATCAATGAATGACTGTTCTCTGTGTTACGGAGCCGACATTTCATTAGCCGCGAGTGATTTTAAATAGCTTTTTTTCCTGCAAAAATGACACTTTGTGCAGGAACAGTTCTCTATATTAGATATACTGAATCTCAAATTCATTCGAATCATTCGAAGCATTCGTTATTTCTGCTATTATAATTTCTTTCATATTAGAAATTCGATATTTGTAGTTGGATTTATTAACGATTCGTAACTATTCGTAATTTGAAATTGAAATTCGATATTTGTAGTTGGATTCGAATTGTTCTCTGTGTTACGAGAACCGACAATTCATTAGCCGCGTTAACGATTCGTAACGATTCGTAACTTTACTAACGATTCGAGAAAAAAAATTACGATTCGTACGAAATTCGTATTTCGTACGAATTCGAACGGAATTTCGGACACGAATTACGAATTTTTTTTTATATACGAAACGGGACGAAACAAAACACATTTTTTGACAGTTCCCAGGTCTAGGGCTGAATGTTGTTTATGTTGAAGGAGAAGAAATGCTGAAAACCCCTGCGAGGGAAACCTATGTTTATGTTTTCTGAACTCTCTTTTAATAAAAATGGGCAAGCAAAGCCCTGAAAAAGAAGAAACAGTGAGTGGCAGTGTCCTTAAAGTTCTACACTTGGAGTGAAACCCGAATGCCCCGTACACACGATCGGACTTTCCGACAACAAAACCGTGGATTTTTGTTCGAAGGTTGTTGGCTCAAACTTGTCTTGCATACACATAATCACACAAATGTTGGCCAACAATTATGTTCATAGTGATGTACTAGACGTACTACGTGGTTTTTCAGCTATTTTGCGCCACCCTTTGGGCTCCTTCTGCTAATTTCGTGTTAGTAGAAGTTTGGTGAGTGTTGATTTGCGCTTTTCTTTTTGCGTTTTTCATTTAGCGCTATTATTATTATTCTTGGTATCACGTGAAAAAAAAAAGCCTTTGAAAATTAGTTTGCAATAACTCCATCAGTATCACCAGCAAAAAAATTATTATCCCATTAAAGAAGAAGAGAATTGTGCGCGGCATTTGGAGATTTCATAATTTGCTGCGTCATGAATGTTAATTCTCCATTACGAATGCTAGTTTACAAGACCGACCGCTTCCAGCTCATCCTTGCTTCCGAGCATGCGTGTTTGTACTTTGGACTTTTGTCCGCTGGACTTGTGTACACACGCTGGGAAAATCAACAGACCGTTGTCCGTGGAAATTTTTAAAGCCTGCCATCCAACATTTGTCCACGGAAAATCCGACAACAATTGTCCGATGGATTATACAAACAGTTGGATTTTCCGCCAACAGCCTGTCATCACACAATTCCCGTCGGAAAATCTGAATGTGTCTACGAGGCTTTAGTCTGTAGGGTTCAATAGTGAATTGGCCCACGTTTTGCAGCTATAACAGCTTCAACTCTTCTGGGAAGGCCGTCCACAAGGTTTAGGAGTATGGGAATGTTTGACCATTCTTCCAGAAGCGCATTTGTGGGGTCAGGCACTGATGTTGGACGAGAAGCCCTGGCTCACAGTCTACGCTCTAATTCATCCCAAGGGTGTTCTATCGGGTTGAGGTCAGGACTCTGTGCAGGCTAGTCAAGTTCCTCCACCCCAAACTCGCTCATCCATGTCTTTATGGACCTTGCTTTGCGCACTGCTCCAAATCATTTGGGAGAGGGGGGATTATGGGGTGGGATTGTTTTTCAGGAGTTGGGCTTGGCTCCTTAGTTCCAGTGAAGGGAACTCTTAAGGCGTCAGCATACCAAGACATTTTGGACAATTTCATGCTCCCAACTTTGTAGGAACGGTTTGGGGATGGCCCCTTCCTGTTCCAACATGACTGTGCACCGGTGCGCAAAGCAAGGTCCAAAAAGACATGGATGAGTGAGTTTGGGGTAGAGGAACTTGACTGGCCTGAACAGAGTCCTGACCTCAACCCAATAGAACACTTTTCAGACGAACTATAGAGCAGAGGTCCAGGCCTTCTCTCCAACATCAGTGCCTGACCTCACAAATGCACTTCTGGAAGAATGGCCAAACATTCCCATAGACACACTCCTAAACCTTGTGGATGGCCTTCCCAGAAGAGTTGAAGCTGTTATAGCTGCAAAGGGTGGACCAACTCAATATTGATCCCTTCGGACTAAGACTGGGATGCCATTAACCACTTTAAGACCAGCCTCGTTTTGGATTTTAGGTGTTTACATGTTTAAAACAGTTTTTTTTTTTGCTAGAAAAAAACTTAAAACCCCAAACATTATATATTGTTTTTTTTCTAACACCGTAGAGAATAAAATGGCGGTCATTGCAATACTTTTTTTCACACTGTATTTGCGCAGCGGTCTTGCAAGCGCACTTTTTTTGGAAAAAATTCACTTTTTTGAATAAAAAAATAAGACAACAGTAAAGTTAGTCCAATTTTTTTATATATTGTGAAAGATAATGTTACGCCGAGTAAATTGATACCTAACATGTCACGCTTCAAAATTGCGCCCGCTCGTGGAATGGCATCAAACTTTTACCCTCAAAAATCTCCATAGGCGACGTTTAAAAAAATTCTACAGGTTGCATATTTTGCGTTACAGAGGAGGTCTATGGCTATAATTATTGCCCTCGCTCTACCGATCGCGGCGATACCTCACATGTGTGGTTTGACCACCGTTTTCATATGGGGGCGCTACTCACGTATGCGTTCGCTTCTGCGCACGAGCTCGTCGGGACGGGGCGCTTTAAAAAAAATGTTTTTTGTTTTTCTTATTTATTTTTCTTGATTTTATTTATTTTTACACTGTTTTTTAAAAAAAAATTAATTGGCTCACTTTTATTCCTATTACAAGGAATGTAAACATTCCTTGTAATAGAAAAAAGCATGACAGGTCCTCTTAAATATGAGATCTGGGGTCAAAAAGTCCTCAGATCTCATATTTGGACTTCAAAAAAAAAAAAAAAATGTCATTTAAAAAAATGACATTTGAAAATTCCTCTTTAAGAGGTATGGGCGGAAGTGACGTTTTTGACGTCGCTTCCGCCCTCCTATGGTATAGAGATGAGTGGCGGCAATCTTAGCGTCACTCATCTCTATGCCCAGCAGGAGAACGGACCCGATCACCTCCGCCGCTGCCGGAAGGCGCGGGAGAGCGGCGGGAGGCACCTCTCCCGCCGCCGATAACGGTGATCTCGCGGCGAGTCCGCCGCGATGACCACCATTATCGGACAGCCGACCGGCGCCTGAAGAGATGGATATCTCGGTTGTGGCAGCAGCTGCTGCTGTTACTGAGATATCCCTCTTCAAAATCAGGACGTATATCGTCGTGCGCTGGTCGGAAAGTGGTTAAAGAGATTGTAAACCTCCCTCTAATGTTTGTACCTATAGATAAGGCTAGAATAAGGCTTACCTATAGGTAATGTATATATCTCCTAAACGTGCGCCATTTAGGAGATATTTACTGTATACTGCGCCAATGAGATAATCGGCACATGCTCTCTGAAGGAACCGCCACCTGTGCTATTTCTTCAGAAGTCAGTGCCGTGATCGGCGGCGGCGAGTGCGTGACGTCATACGGCTCCGGACGAAGTCCATGGCCCCGGAAGGAAGACAGGCGAATATGGATACGGCCTGCAGCGGGGACAACGCAGGCTTCGTTTGCAGGTAAGTGTCACATAATGTGCTAGTATGCGATGCATAGCACATTATGCCTTTACTTTGCAAGGAAGAAAAAAATGAAAAAAAAAAAACGGAGTTTACTTCCTCTTTAAAGTTCATGTTCGTGTAAAGGCAGGCGTCCCAATACTCTTAATAATATAGTGTGTGTATACAGTATACAGGCATATGCACATTCCTGATGGTAAATTCAGAGACTCATAACATTCTTTGAACCATTTAGATAGATCCAATGCCACCTTTCAATTATTTTGCAGTTAAGGCGAGGCCGGCCATGCCCTCAAATTAGATGCATTTGTATGTAGGTCCATTGCAACACACACAGACAGTCCCAGTGCGATGAAAGAACTTTTGTGTTGAAATAATGAAAAGACAGTTCACAAATAATCCGATGGGAAGGCAACCCAATTGGGAACATTCATGGTTCCAACAGCGAGTAGAAAGCAGGATTCAGCTGAACTGACAGAGCCTATTTTTAGAGGGGCAGAATGTGGCCTTGCCATCTTGTACCCAAACAGGTAGATGTCCAGAGAAGTTGTGAGCCCTACACTTTCCCCCTCGTCGGGAACTTTTCTCTGCCACTAGTTCTGTCCCTACCAGACGGGGTACCTGTCCCTACTCTACCAACTCGCAAAATACGTGCCAAACTTGGGAGCCAGGGCCTTAAAAAGGCTTTGCCGGACCTGAGATGGCTGCTAGAGTCACATGGAGTGGCATCATCCAATGGGATAGCTTCCCCAGGTAACCATAGAAGAACCATGTTTCTCTTGACTAGACATGTGCAATTCGTTTATTTTTTTTTAGTTTTCCGTTAAAATTCGTTATATTCGTTAATTCGTTATCGTACGAATGAGCGAACGATTCGCTAAAAAATTTTAACGAATAACGAATGTTCGAATCGAACAAATACGAAAAACAACAAAAATCTGAAATAACCAAATTAGAAACAACGAAACTGCGAATGAAGAAAATCCGAAAAACGAAAACAGGAACAACGAAAATCAAAATGAACGAAAAAAAATTTGTACATTTGTAACTTTTTTTTTTTGTTGAATTGGTAATTTTCCATGTCCATTACAATGGCGCTGCTTAACATGTTTCAAATGGATTGAACGAAAAAATTTGTACATTCGTAACTTTTTTTTTTGCGATTCGTAATTTTCCGTGTCTCTTACAATGGCGCTGCTTAACGTGCTTCAAATGGATTGAACGAAAAAATTTCGTACATTCGTAACTTTTTTTTTTTTACGATTCGTAATTTTCCGTGTCTCTTACAATGTAATAATAGCATACACATTATGAATTATGCTACGAATCTACGAAAACAAGGTTACGAAAGTACGAATAAATCAATCTAACGAAAGTACGAATGTAACTAAATCTACGAAAATACGAATGCGTCCGAATTTTGAATAAATTAAATTAAAGTAACGGAAAAATGAATCAACGAAAAAATAACTCTTACGAAAATACGAATCGTTACGAATACGAACACGGACGACTTACGAATTTACGAATCGCTACGAATCAACGGAAACGAAAGAAACAAAACGAAAATAAACAAATTTTTCTATTGTGCACATGACTACTCTTGACTTCCTCTCGAACTGCAACGCTACTGCAGAAGAGCGCCACATGCAGTGGAGAAAGTAAACTGCACCTGGCTACATGTATGTCACAATCATGCTGCAGAGAGGATGCATCAAATAGCTTCATCTCAACTCAATAGGTAGATGAAAAAAGGCATTCAAACCTCATTCAGATATAAGGTGACCATGTCCGTCTGTATTTCACTTCTCTGAATCAGCCTGTCCAGCATCTGCGAAAAAAAAACAATATCATTTCTTAATATTCATATTATAATAACATACAAAGGTTAAAGTCTCCTGTTACCATTTGGTGAGATAGTGTTGGGTTAGTATTTGTGCTGGTAGTTGGATCATAACTGTGAAATGAATCCTAAACTTACATTTCCGCCTAATGAGCTTAGCCAAGTTAAAGTGGACCTTTTCCCACTTCACAAAAATGTTCATCAGTATGCAGCACTGCACAACCTTTTCACCTCTTGTTGGCCATGCGTCGTATGACCTTACAATCATCTGCTTGAAGAAAAAAAATGCTCCCCAAGATATCACGGAAAATACATTTTTTTCAACAAGGTAATGTGAAAGATGAGGCGCATGATGACATTGGCGGCCAGCTTATTCCTTCTCCACTGAGCAGACTCATCCCCTTCATTCCAAAGGAGGACAAAGCAGTGGTGGTAGGAACAGTCATTAATTCACGACTGGACTACGCAAACTCCCTTTACATAGGATTACCGCAATATCAACTTGCGCGCTTACAACTTATCCAAAACACGGCGGCAAGGCGGATAACAGGAAAAAAAACCCTGGGAATCCATCTCCCCTTCCCTGAGGAACCTACATTTGCTAACCGTAAAGAATCGGGTCACATTCAAGACCCTCTGCATCACCCACAAATGCGCCCATGGAGACGCTCCACAATACCTTTGCGAGAAGATAACACACTACACACCCAATCGCAGTCTTCGATCATCTAACCAAAACCTCCTCCTCATCCCCAAATCCCGCTACAAAGCAAAAGGGGAAACGGAGATTCGCTGTTCAAGGACCACGGCTATGGAATGCTCTACCAACTGACATCTGCATGGAAGAAAACCATCAGGCCTTTAGGAAAAAACTCAAGACCTACCTTTTCTAAGAAGGGTGACAACAAAGCACCCATACAGCGCCTTGGGGCGATTCAGTTCGCATTGTAGCGCTATACAAATCATTCATTCATTCATTCATCAATGACATCATATGCCTCATCTTGCATATGTTTTACACTAGAAATTTTGTGAGGAGAAAATGGGTAAGTACTACTAATTTTATCCATTTTAGTTAGTAGAATGTATTATGGTGGTCAGGTTTATTAGGTATTGGGGGGGGGGGGTGTCACACTTTAATCACTTTACACAAGGAGTACCGCCAACAATATAAAGACAAGGCTTAGCTCATACATAAGTTAAATTGTCAATCTATATAAAAATAAAATTTGGGGTAGATTTCCTTTTCTTTTTTTCTTTGCTTTTCTCCTTTTTGGTGGCTGTGGTCATGTCACTCAACGCCTGGCTTCTTATATCTCAAACAAATCAGATCTCTGTGTGGGGAATCTTTGGCTAAAGATTATTTTTTTTAATAGTATTTTATAGTATTTTATAATTTTGCATCATGTATATATATATATATATATATATATATATATATATATATATATATATATATATATATATATATATATATATTTTGTGTATTGGAGTAACAGCGCTGTCTAACTCATAAAATATGTGGACAATCTGTATGTGTTACCCAATTGATGTGTATATACAAAAAACTGATTCAATAAATAAAATAAAATAAAATGAAAATCCTGCCGCAACTTAATGTGAGATACCCACAAAAAATACAATGCAAAAAGATAGCTGCGCTGGAAATTTACAAACGTGAAAACCAATCGTGAAAAAATGGGTAGAAATGGGTTCAGCCTTGAACTACTGATTTGTGCGTAATTGTGCACATATTGGGCAACCACTGGATGCAATCTATTTGGCCCAATATTCAATGTAACTTCAAAAATTACACCACCCAGACAATGTGTAATCAAACAAATACAGTGCTTATAAACATGTGACCGTAAACAAAGCTTCATGCAACATCATCTTAGAAAACTTTAGGAAATTTTCTTTAAAAAATAAGAATAAAAATAAAAAAATAATACTAAAAAATTTTTTATAAAATAAAATATCATGCAAGGAAGTCCACAAGGGGTGTTGTAATCCTGTTGCTAGTGTTTCCGTAGTGCTCCTATATTTGACACCCTCGGAAAGAAGTGATTGAAAAGAAGAGAAGGATCCTCCACCAAATAAAAACACTGCCGCTTACCAGCTACTTTGATCTCTGTGTTAAAGAGATCAAAAAGGCCTGTGGCTTATCCCCCTGCCAGGGTCTCTATCCGGGGTCCTCCAAGTATCTCTCACAGAGTGTGGGTACACATAAAGGTCCTGTCTAGATACTCCTTGCTCTCCTCCACAAGCGTTTACATGGAAAACAAACGGGTATCCATAGCGCAATATTGCTTTGAAATTTTATTTATAAAATACCATATCACACTTACATTTAGTATGCAGTCAATAGGCAAGTTTAAAATCAATGTCGAGCCGGCCGGCTCTCTCTTTCTCGCTGCCCGTCGCTTCCTGGATGGACGGGGAATGGAGGTGACGTCAGCACGCCGCTCACCCTACGTCGTTTCGTCAAAAGATGACTTCTTCCTGGGGCACCCATATAGGGACTATCCTATATAGTATGCCTACTTACTCCAGTCATCATAACCAGACTTAGTATGAAAAGTAAGTTGGTAATTGAAGCACAACATTCCACAATTGTTTATGACCAAAGTTTTCCAGATGTAGTACATTTCATCATAGTCAAGAAGAAGATATCTCCTGAAGACGGGGGTGGGGGGGATGTATTATATCTTCCTGTCCTGCCTTGAGTGTCAATCCTCACCCATTGCTGAGAGAAGTGTATGTTCAGTACTTCTAAGCTTTCAATTTACAAAACAGGTTGGCCCACCCTTGCCCATTGCAGACTCCTTTTTCTAAGTTATGTATTAATTCATCATATAAATATCCTTTGCTTTGCACATCAAAAAACTAGTAACAATCTTATAGTTACAACTTATTTATCAATGACATATCAATTATTTAAACAGGAGCTGCTGTCTCGGGTTCCGGAGCACAGTGTGACAAAAGTGAGAGGCTTCCAACAGAAGTGAGGGGCTTATGAGCTATACGTTCTCTTGGCGCGTCCAAAGTAGACATGTGCAATTCGTTTAGTTTTTTTTTTTCGTTTTTTTCGTTTTTTTTTCGTTATATTCGTTCATTCGTTATCGTATGAATGAAGGAACGATTCGCTAAAAATTTTTAACGAATAACGAATCGTTTGAATCGAACGAATACGAAAAACAACGAAAATCTGAAATAACCAAATTAGAAACAACGAAACTACGAAAGAAAAAAATCAGAAAAACGAAAACAGGAACAACGAAAATCAAAATGAACGAAAAAATTCGTACATTCTTAACTTTTTTTTTTTTTGTTGAATTGGTAATTTTCCGTGTCCCTTACAATGGCGCTGCTTAACGTGCCTCGAATGGATTGAACGAAAAAATTTGTACATTCGTAACTTTTTTTTTTCGATTCGTAATTTTCCGTGTCTATTACAATGGCGCTGCTTAACGTGCTTCGAATGGATTGAACGAAAAAATTCGTACATTCGTAACTTTTTTTTTCGATTCGTAATTTTCCGTGTCTCTTACAATGTAATAATAGCATACACATTACATAAAATTATGAATTATGCTCCGATTACGAATCTACGAAAACAATGTTACGAAAGTACGAATAAATCAATCTAACGAAAGTACGAATGTAACTAAATCTACGAAAATACGAATGCGTCCGAATTTCGAATAAACGAAAATTAAACTAACGGAAAAATGAATCAACGAAAAAATAACTCTTACGAAAATACAAATCGTTTACGAATACGAACACCGACGACTTACGAATTTACGAATCGTTACGAATCAACGGAAACGAAAAAAACGAAACGAAAATAAACTAATTTTTTTGTTGTGCACATGTCTAGTCCAAAGCATTCAATAGTGTTAAATGGCATTACCTGTGGTTGGCGTTGTCAGTACCACATCTATGGAGCTATTTTTTTGCGACTCAGCTTCAACATATGGGGGGCTGGGCATTTGACAATAGTGTTACCACTTATAGTTCACATGCCTTGTTAGCTTGCACCCCACACACTTCCTTTGGTTGAAGCACTATAAGCAGGCTCACTAATATAGGAGGGTAACTGCCCCACGATATCTTTGATATTGAAAGTGTGGAGCATAACACAGTCTTTGTTTCAGTATACAGGGCCTACAGAGTATACACCCATATGGGGTAATACAAATTTACCTGAGCCTGAGGAGCTGGAGAATTTCAAT
>CM053036.1:20671074-20706656 GCA_028564925.1 Lithobates sylvaticus | reverse complement strand
TATCCAGCCGATACATCTAATTATCTAGCTCTACACGGTATATGGGCATATATATCGAATGCCCATAACCAAGTTGAGTGACATTCCAGGAAATGGTGAAGCCTAATAAAGGTATACCTTTGTTGACAACGATATATTATCACTCGCCTAAACAACATTTATTATTAGGGTACGGGCAGAATAGATATTCTCGTGACCTATAGGCGGTGTACATATAGGCAGTATTGAAGACTAAGCTTACTATGGATGTAACCACCTCAATATAGTAGCATTATATTGAAAAATGGCATTGGGGCAAGGATGAAATATAAACCATATGTTAAAAAAGCTAAAGGGGATAAAATGAATGATATTTAAAATTCTGAACGTTGCTGTAAGACGTGGCCCGTGTGATCAGAATTCAAAGTGAGTCTATAGGTTCCCTTAGTATTATCTAGTCAATAAATAATCAATAATTAATTGAATGGATGTCAAGACTATCAACACCCCCCAATATAAATTATATAATATGGTGAATATTAAAAAAAAAAAAAATTTTTAAAACATTATTGGGAATATATTAAAAATATAAAATAATGAAAATATCTTAATTAAAATATCTCTATATATATATATATAGATAGAAAGATTAAAAACAGCCGGTATAGGGGGTAGTGTCCATACCTGTATGGTATATCAAATGTCTCGTATCTGAGCCCTCCTCCCTCAGCTAGGACTGGTTACCGGAAATGCTGTACCGGACTGTATTATCATATACACAATATAGGAATACATTATAAACAATCCTAGTATATAACTCTTGATATATAACAGCACATCTGTGTGCATAAAAATTAGACCATCTAGGTTGGCCTTTGACCGTAATGGTATGTGAAGCTAGTGAGTGTGTGTAGATATGTCTAAAAGTTGCTTAAGAAGCAGTTAAGGTCAAACTCGACGTTTAACCCTTCTGGAACCAATGTCCGCATAGAGTAAATCCACATGGATTCTTTCTGACTGATTACTCTTACTCTATGGCTACCTCGCCAAGATGGATTGTACCGTTCTATACCCCAAAACCGTAAATGGTTTGGGTATTTGTTATGTACCAAGGCGAAGTGTCGTGAGACATTGTGTTTGGGAAAACCCTTGATGATATTCTCAATAAGCTCTTTGATGCGTACCTTCAGCTTCCTTTTCGTCCGCCCTATATATTGTAGATTTCAGCTGCATTGCATGCAATATACAACTCCCTCGGTATGGCAGCAAATTAAATCTTTAATCGTGTACATTTGTCCTGTTGTGGTGGCCATAAATTCAGCTCTCTTCCCTTGAAATTTCTGAGCCTTACGGCAAGCGAAACAATTTCTGCAGGGGTAAAAGCCTTTTCCAGAAAAGAAGGTAAAACCCTTTTTGGGGGGTGGTTCCACTACCGATTTGACCACCAAATCTCTCACTGTAGGTGCCCGCTTGTATATAATTTTTGGTTTCATTGGGAGAATACTTTTCAGATCTTTGTCACTCGTCAATACATGCCAGTGTTTCTGGATGATTTTAGCAACGTCTTTATATTGTGCATTAGAATCAAGTATCAAGCATGGAGCTTCATTCCGAATCGTTAACGTATTTTTAGGTTTATCTTCCAGCATCTTGGTTCTATTCATGTTTTCTACTTGCAAAATTTGTTTTTTTATCCATGATTCTTCATAGCCTTTCTCCCTAAATCTGGCACCAATTAATTTAGCTTGCACTTTAAAGTCTTCATCTCTAGTACAATTACGTCGGATACGTACCAGTTGCCCTTTCGGAATGTTGAATAGCCAGGGTTTAAAGTGACAGCTGTGCATTGATAAATAGCTATTTGTATCTACATTTTTGAAATGCGTCTTTGTGATGATCTTATCTGATACTATGGAAATATTGAGGTCAAGGAAGTCTATGGTATTTGCATTGATGTTCCACACAAGATTGATGTTTTTAACATTTATATTGAGGTTTTTTAAAAACTCATATAATGATTCTCTGCTTCCGTTCCAAATTATGATTAGGTCATCAATGTATCTTTTATACAATGCTAGTTCTGCTGGCATATTGGCATAGACAGAGTCTTCCTCCCAGTGTGCCATAAATGCGTTGGCTACACTGGGGAGGAAGGGGAGGGAGTGGTCAACCTTAGTGGCAAACCAATATCTACGGAAGAATTAGCTGTACTGGATAAGGGCCTCAAACATGCCCCTATAAAAAATTTGAACAAATTTGACACTTATATAGGAATACAAAAATATGTCAGAAAATTAAATATTAAAAAATATATCATGGGTAACCCATGGAAACTGACCCAAACGAATATTTTGCATCAACAACCTTTGGCACATAGCACTTTACGGAACAATTCAGTATATAACCCTCAAGTTGCGAACAACCAGCATATTGAAGTGTTCAAAAGACTGGTAGTGGGAGACCTACAAGTATTGGATATTAAGAAATTTTTGATCCCATACATATCCGCAAAGGGATTAAATCATTGCAGCAACGCAAAGATATAGTCACTGCATGCAATACATGCATGAGCTTGATAGGCAACTACAAGATGAAAATACCTACATCAAATTGTTAGGCAACCCGACGCAACAGTATAAGAAGGAATTGGAGCTCGTGGTAAATTTAGGTATCAAAAAAGATATATTAAATAAGAAAGAATCTAAATATTTGATTCCAGAGGCCTGCCGGATACCATTTATATACACTATCCCCAAGATTCACAAAAATAAAGAATCTCCGCCAGGTAGACCAATTGTAAACGGGATAGATTCACTCACTGCCCGAATGGGAGAATATATAGACTATTTTATACAGCCAGCAGTACAAAAAACTAGAGCCTACTTGAAAGACGTGAAACATGTGCTACAACTTCTGGACACTGTACAAGTGTTGGAAGGATGCACTATCATGGCCACTGCGGATGTGTCGTCACTATATACCATAGTACCCCACCACGAAGCATGCACAGCCACGAAATGGTTATTAAGAGCACATAGCACCTTAATATGTAAGCACAGGAAGTTTTTAATTAAGTGTCTAGATTTTTGTTTGAAATGCAGCTACTTCTGGCATAACCAATCATATTTTAAGCAAGCCATAGGGATCGCTATGGGGGCAAAGTTTGCCCCCAGTGTAGCCAACGCATTTATGGCACACTGGGAGGAAGACTCTGTCTATGCCAATATGCCAGCAGAACTAGCATTGTATAAAAGATACATTGATGACCTAATCATAATTTGGAACGGAAGCAGAGAATCATTAGAAGAGTTTTTAAACAACCTCAATATAAATGATAAAAACATCAATCTTGTGTGCAACATCAATGCAAATACCATAGACTTCCTTGACCTCAATATTTCCATAGTATCAGATAAGATCATCACAAAGACGCATTTCAAAAATGTAGATACAAATAGCTATTTATCAATGCACAGCTGTCACTTTAAACCCTGGCTATTCAACATTCCGAAAGGGCAACTGGTACGTATCCGACGTAATTGTACTAGAGATGAAGACTTTAAAGTGCAAGCTAAATTAATTGGTGCCAGATTTAGGGAGAAAGGCTATGAAGAATCATGGATAAAAAAACAAATTTTGCAAGTAGAAAACATGAATAGAACTAAGATGCTGGAAGATAAACCTAAAAATACGTTAACGATTCGGAATGAAGCTCCATGCTTGATACTTGATTTTAATGCACAATATAAAGACGTTGCTAAAATCATCCAGAAACACTGGCATGTATTGACGAGTGACAAAGATCTGAAAAGTATTCTCCCAATGAAACCAAAAATTATATACAAGCGGGCACCTACAGTGAGAGATTTGGTGGTCAAATCGGTAGTGGAACCACCCCCCAAAAAGGGTTTTACCTTCTTTTCTGGAAAAGGCTTTTACCCCTGCAGAAATTGATTCGCTTGCAGTAAGGCTCAGAAATTTCAAGGGAAGAGAGCTGAATTTATGGCCACCACAACAGGAAAAATGTACACGATTAAAGATTTCATTTGCTGCCATACCGAGGGAGTTGTATATTTCATGCAATGCAGCTGTAATCTACAATATATAGGGCGGACGAAAAGGAAGCTGAAGGTACGCATCAAAGAGCACATTGAGAATATCATCAAGGGTTTTCCCAAACACAATGTCTCACGACACTTCGCCTTGGTACATAACAAAGACCCAAACCATTTACGGTTTTGGGGTATAGAACGGTACAATCCATCTTGGCGAGGTAGCCATAGAGTAAGAGTTATCAGTCAGAAAGAATCCATGTGGATTTACTCTATGCGGACATCCAGAAGGGTTAAACGTCGAGTTTGACCTTAACTGCTTCTTAAGCAACTTTTAGACATATCTACACACACTCACTAGCTTCACATACCATTACGGTCAAAGGCCAACCTAGATGGTCTCATTTTTATGCACACAGATGTGCTGTTATATATCAAGAGTTATATACTAGGATTGTTTATAATGTATTCCTATATTGTGTATATGATAATACAGTCCGGTACAGCATTTCCAGTAACCAGTCCTAGCTGAGGGAGGAGGGCTCAGATACGAGACATTTGATATACCATACAGGTATGGACACTACCCCCTATAACGGCTGTTTTTAATCTTTCTATCTATATATATATATATATATATATATATATATATTAAATATATATTATATATATATATATTTTTTATATATATATAATATTATTTAATATTAATTTTAATTAATTTTCATTTTTAATATTTTTAATATATTCCCAATAATGTTTTAAATTTTTTTTTTTTTTTAATATTCACCATATTATATAATTTATATTGGGGGGTGTTGATAGTCTTGACATCCATTCAATTAATTATTGATTATTTATTGACTAGATAATACTATGGGAACCTATAGACTCACTCTGAATTCTGATCACACGGGCCACGTCTTACAGCAACGTTCAGAATTTTAAATATCATTCATTTTATCCCCTTTAGCTTTTTTAACATATGGTTTTTATTTCATCCTTGTTCCAATGCCATTTTTCAATATAATGCTACTATATTGAGGTGGTTACATCCATAGTAAGCTTAGTCTTCAATACTGCCTATATGTACACCAACTATAGGTCACGAGAATATCTATTCTGCCCGTACCCTAATAATAAATGTTGTTTAGGCGAGTGATAATATATCGTTGTCAACAAAGGTATACCTTTATTAGGCTTCACCATTTCCTGGAATGTCACTCAACTTGGTTATGGGCATTCGATATATATGCCCATATACCGTGTAGAGCTAGATAATTAGATGTATCGGCTGGATAAGGGCACCATTCTGACAACCAGCTAACTGTCAGCAATGAATGCTATACCGGCCCTGCAAGAACACCAAATATCCAAGCAAAAATGGCCGCTTGCAACCATTATCATGGGCCACTTGTTAATGGTTGCAGGAGTACTGGTTCGATGCTGCTTTTAGATTAAATAAACCACTAGTCCCATTTAATAAAGACACTAGGACAGCTTAAAGCTGTCATATACATTCGGTAATCATTTTGAGGAAATGCAGAGTAGTATTTCCACTAAATATACATTTATGCACTACATCGCTACTAAGAAGTATCTGTCTAGAGCAACACAAAAAACATGTCTGCTCAACAAATTGCGGTGAGACCATTAGAAAATGGCCGCGGTTTGTTTACAAAATCGGACCGCGACAAAATGGCCGCTAATTTACTTCCGGTTTTTCCAAATAAAGGACAGTCCAGCGCAGCCAATCAAAATCCCCTGATGAAGTCACGAGCACGTGACGCAACGCGTAGGGATTGGCCGGACACACGATACCGGAAGTGCTGAAGAACGGACAGCAAATGACCATCTGCCTTGCTGTTTGTACACCATTTTAATGTAAGGATTTTTATACCATTAAAAGTTTGTATTATCGAGACATACTTCACGATTGGGCCCCCCTTTGTGTTTACCTTTATCCCTATCCCATTGTGAGTGAGTCATCCCTGCGAGATCGCAGCCCACATCACATACAAGAACCTGGAGGGATATCTTTTATCAGAGGTTAACAGGGAAGGGCGACACCGTGCAAAGAGTCAGATTGGATCCATTTCAGCAGAAGGAGGATCGGTTTGGGAGTGGAGCTGATGGCCTGTGCCGTTTAGATGCCCCTTTTTATCATTTCAGAGGTGAGAGGCTAGAGAGCACTATTCAGGATCAGGTCCTCACTACCCTACATCCCCCACCTTGGAGAGAGAAGAATACTATCGTTTTTTTTTTTTAAAGACACTTCCAGAACCTGTGTTGCACTTGGGCATTAATATTTATTTATTTTTCACTTCCACATGAACTTTATGAGTTAACATCCTTAATCCTCCACCCATCGGATATATACATTTATGTTGATTCATCCATTTCTATCTGTGGTCTATATTATGCACTTTATTATATTTATTTATAGAAAGTGTTCACTTATACTATTTATTCATTGTGATAACTTGAGTGCTTTGTCACCTTTTTTAGCACCTGTTGCACTTTAGGTCACTTATTAGGCACTTTATTTTATTTTATTTATTTATACAATCACTTCATATTCATATTCAGATTATGGTTAGTGTATGTCTGTTGATTCATGTGTTACTGGTTACTGGTTAGTGATCACTAGTATTTATACAGTTCATGTTGCACTGGATACACGTTTTTAGTATTTTTGTCTACACTTACACTGATTGTATTATCTTGGTGCACATTAGCGCAAAATCATCACTTATTATTTGCCATTTACGGGATTGCGTTCACCCTTAGATTTTGCTGCTTTTTTAGGAATTTTCCACACACAGCACTCGTGCTGGCACTTCATTGATATATCTTTATTTTTATCCCAGTTTTATTCACTTATTTATCAATCTAAGTATAGTATCTAGTTCAGAAACAGCGCGAAGGACACCCACACTACAAGATGAGGCATATGATGTCATTGATGAATGAATGAATGAATGATTTGTATAGCGCTACAATGCGAACTGAATCGCCCCAAGGCGCTGTATGGGTGCTTTGTTGTCACCCTTCTTAGAAAAGGTAGGTCTTGAGTTTTTTCCTAAAGGCCTGATGGTTTTCTTCCATGCAGATGTCAGTTGGTAGAGCGTTCCATAGCCGTGGTCCTTGAACAGCGAATCTCCGTTTCCCCTTTTGCTTTGTAGCGGGATTTGGGGATGAGGAGGAGGTTTTGGTTAGATGATCAAAGACTGCGATTGGGTGTGTAGTGTGTTATCTTCTCGCAAAGGTATTGTGGAGCGTCTCCATGGGCGCATTTGTGGGTGAGGCAGAGGGTCTTGAATGTGACCCGATTCTTTACGGTTAGCCAGTGTAGGTTCCTCAGGGAAGGGGAGATGGATTCCCAGGTTTTTTTTTCCTGTTATCAGCCTTGCCGCCGTGTTTTGGATAAGTTGTAAGCGCGCAAGTTGATATTGCGGTAATCCTATGTAAAGGGAGTTTGCGTATTCCAGTCGTGAATTAATGACTGTTCCTACCATCACTGCTTTGTCCTCCTTTGGAATGAAGGGGATGAGTCTGCTCAGTGGAGAAGGAATAAGCTGGCCGCCAATGTCATCATGCGCCTCATCTTCCACATTACCTTGTTGAAAAAAATGTATTTTCCGTGATATCTTGGGGAGCATTTTTTTTCTTCAAGCAGATGATTGTAAGGTCATACGACGCATGGCCAACAAGAGGTGAAAAGGTTGTGCAGTGCTGCATACTGATGAACATTTTTGTGAAGGGGGAAAAGGTCCACTTTAACTTGGCTAAGCTCATTAGGCTGAAATGTAAGTTTAGGATTCATTTCACAGTTATGATCCAACTACCAGCAAAAATACTAACCCAACACTATCTCACCAAATGGTAACAGGAGACTTTAACCTTTGTATGTTATTATAATATGAATATTAAGATATGATATTGTTTTTTTTTCGCAGCTGCTGGACAGACTGATTCAGAGAAGTGAAATACAGACGGACATGGTCACCTTATATCTGAATGAGGTTTGAATGCCTTTTTTCATCTACCTATTGAGTTGAGATGAAGCTATTTGATGCATCCTCTCTGCAGCATGATTGTGACATACATGTAGCCAGGTGCAGTTTACTTTCTCCACTGCAGGTGGCGCTCTTCTGCAGTAGCGTTGCAGTTTGAGAGGAAGTCAAGAGTAGACATGTGCACAATAGAAAAATTTGTTTATTTTCGTTTTGTTTCTTTCGTTTCCGTTGATTCGTAACGATTCGTAATTTCGTAAGTCGTCGGCGTTCGTATTCGTAACGATTTGTAAATTCGTAAATCGTCGTTGTTCGTATTCGTAACGATTCGTATTGTCGTAAGAATTATTTTTTCTTTGATTCGTTTTTCCGTTACTTTCATTTTCGTTTATTCAAAATTCGGACGCATTCGTATTTTCGTAGATTTAGTTACATTCGTACTTTCGTTAGATTGATTTATTCGTACTTTCGTAACATTGTTTTCGTAGATTCGTAATCGGAGCATAATTCATAATTTTATGTAATGTGTATGCTATTATTACATTTTAAGAGACACGGAAAATTACGAATCGAAAAAAAAAAGTTCCGAATGTACGAATTTTTTCGTTCAATCCATTCGAAGCACGTTAAGCAGCGCCATTGTAAGAGGCACGGAAAATTACGAATCGAAAAAAAAAGTTACGAATGTACGAATTTTTTCGTTCAATCCATTCGAAGCACGTTAAGCAGCGCCATTGTAAGGGACACGGAAAATTACCAATTCAACAAAAAAAAAAGTTACGAATGTACAAATGTTTTCGTTCATTTTGATTTTCGTTGTTCCTGTTTTAGTTTTTCGGATTTTCTTCATTCGTAGTTTCGTTGTTTCTAATTTGGTTATTTCAGATTTTCATTGTTTTTCATATTTGTTCGATTCGAACATTCGTTAAAATTTTTAGCGAATCGTTCGTTCATTCGTACGATAACGAATGAACGAATATAACGAATTTTAACAGAAAAAAAAAAAAAACGAAACAAATTGCACATGTCTAGTCAAGAGAAACACGGTTCTTCTATGGTTTCCTGGGGAAGCTATCCCATTGGATGATGCCACTCCATGTGACTCTAGCAGCCATCTCAGGTCCGGCAGAGCCTTTTTAAGGCCCTGGCTCACAAGTTTGGCACGCATTTTGCGAGTTGGTAGAGTAGGGACAGGTACAGGCCAGGGTGGAGCTCAAAACCATGGTCAGGTTCTACAAATAGTCCAGCACACGCCTGACCAGCCAGTGTGTTGGTGATTCTCAAAATCAGAACCCAGGACTGTGGATTTCACCCCACCCGGATCTCTCAGAAATCCCCGGCCTCCAGGTCCCAAAGTGGACTTTTTTAAGAAATAAGGAAACTGAAAAGCCAGTTTCCTCCCAAATACGCAAATCCCCTGGAGCCCCTCAACCTGCCGGGTTGAGAATCCTGCGGCATTACCCTGGTGGGGTACCAGACTGCCACAGTAAGCATAAAACAGAAAATGAATTCAGACATCACTTCTAACATAACTTCTAAGAATTGGTAAGCTGCAATATAATTCATGTTTGCTTTTGGGTTTAATATTGCTTTAACTTTAAATTCAACAATTAAAACTGACAACATTTCCAAAACCCTACTCAAAAGCAAAAAAAGTGGCAAGAGATATACACTTTAAATACAGCATAAAATCATAGAAATGTGCACAACAAAAAAAATTTGTTTATTTTCGTTTCGTTTTTTTTTCGTTTCCGTTGATTCGTAACGATTCGTACATTCGTAAGTCGTCGGTGTTCGTAACGATTCGTACATTCCTAAGAGTTATTTTTCGTTGATTCGTTTTTTCGTTTAATTTTCGTTTATTCGAAATTCGGACGCATTCGTATTTATTTGTACATTCGTAGATTCGTAATCGGAGCATAATTCATAATTTTATGTAATGTGTATGCTATTATTACATTTTAATAATTTACGAATCGAAAAAAAAAAGTTACGAATCGAAAAAAAAAGTTACGAATGTACGAATTTTTTCGTTCAATCTATTCGAAGCACGTTAAGCAGCACCATTGTAAGGGACACGGAAAATTACCAATTCAACAAAAAAAAGTTACAAATGTACGAATTTTTCGTTCATTTTCGTTGTTCCTTTTTTCGTTTTTCGGATTTTCTTCATTCGTACATTCGTTGTTTCTAATTTGTTTATTTTTGATTTTCGTTGTTTTTCGGATTCGTTCGATTCGTTAATCGGATTCGTACGATTCGAAAGATTCGTTCATTCGTACGAAAACGAACGAACGAAAAAAACGAAAAAAGATTAAAAAAACGAAACGAATTGCACATGTCTATAAAATCACTCTTTACTGTATTTATTAACTTGTTTATTAATAAGTCTTCATCCTTTAGTACATCTGTCACACATTTTATCATCTTTCACACCTGATATCATTCTGCAACTGGTGGAAACCAAACTGTTACCAACCTTTCCTTTGTATTTTTTTTATCTGCCATTTTGTCTTGTTCTTCGCTGTTATCAAGCACTGAAATGTTATTTTGCTTATAGGTGGGACGTGATCCTGTAAACCTTTCCTTTATGGTGGAACAGGACATTGAAGTCAAGGACCGGAAACCAGCCACAGTCAAAGTTTATGACTATTATGAGACAGGTAATGGCATGCTCAAGTTTGGTTACCATTATCCTTCACATGACAGATTTTTTTTTTTTTTTTAAATAATGAGCCATTCATTTAAAACGGTTCTGCACTGACAAATTATTATTTTTTTCCTAAATCATTCAAAACAATGTTATGTTAATTAAATACTTACTTGTAAGGTCTTCGCCCGTTATCCACGTTCCTTTTTCTTCATAATTGATTCTTTATAGAAATGAAAATCTGACGATCTCATCTTGCTTGTGGGCATTTGAAGCCCACAAGCAATCACTTCCTCCTTCCCTCATTCGGAGGAACCAACATTCCTTGCTGGTTCCCACGCACACGCTCAGTGGCTACAGCTACGAGTGGCGTTGTTTGCCCTAAAGTAAAATGGAGATATTCAAAACGCCCTCCAAACGTGGCAGGCATGACGATGTCACGTCGTCTAAATCACGCGAGATTTCACTTCGGCTAGGCGCCCTGACTCCTGGGATGAATTATACGAGATCCCAGGAGACAGTGCGGAAATCAGCGGAAATGATGCTGATCCCCACAGAAACCCTGCCCATAGCCGCAGGGAAAAATTTGGAGGACAACAACCACCAGCGGAGAGAACGCAAGGTAGGAGCAAAAAAAATAAAATAAAGCATTGAGCTATAAGAAGAGAAACTTAACCACTTCAGCACCGGGCCATTTTACACCCTTCCTTACCAGAGCACTTTTTGCAATTCGGCACTGCATCACTTTAACTGACAATTGCGCGGTCGTGCAACGTGGCTCCCAAACAAAATTGGCATCCTTTTTTTCCCACAAATAGAGCTTTCTTTTGGTAATATTTAATCGCCCCTGCGGTTTTTATTTTTTGCGCTATAAACAAAATAGAGCGACAATTTTGAAAACAATGCAATATTTTTTGCTTTTTGCTATAATAAATATCCCCAAAAAATATATAAAAAAAACGTTTTTTTCCTCAGTTTAGGCTGATACGTATTCTTCTACATATTTTTGGTTAAAAAAAAATCGCAATTAGCGATTGATTGGTTTGCGCAAAAATGTTAGCGTTTACAAAATAGGGGATAGTTTTATAGTATTTTTAATAATATTTTTTTTTTTACTAGTAATGGCGGCGATCAGCGATTTTTATTGTGACTGCGACATTATGGTGGACACATCGGACATTTTTGACACATTTTTGGGACTATTGTCATTTATACAGCAATCAATGCTATTTAAATGCATTGATTCCTGTATAAATGACAGTTGTAGTGAAAGAGTTAACCACTAGGGGGAGGGGAGGGGTTATGGGCTGTGACGTGTGTGTGTGTTTTTTTACATTAGGGGGCGGGGCTGACGTCTGACGTCATTGATCGGCTTTCCCGATGATCGGGAACAGCCAATCGATGACAGGCAGAGTAGGAAGCACGGGAGAGGTTTGTTTACACATACCTCTCCCCGTTCTTCAGCTCCGTGACCCGATCACACCAGCGGCGATCGGGTCCACTGGTCTCGCGGCCGTGGTCACGGAGCTCCCGACCGGGTCACGAGCACGCCGCTGTGACATTATCACGCCTGCCACGTTTGGAGGGCGTTTTGAATATCTCCATTGTACTTTAGGGCAAACAACGACACTCAAGTGTCGTTGTGTGTCGTTGTTTGCCCTAAAGTACAATGGAGATATTCAAAACGCCCTCCAAACGTGGCAGGCGTGATAATGTCACGTCGTCTAAATCACGCAAGATTTCACTTCGGCTAGGCGCACTGACTCCTGGGATGAATTATACGAGATCCCAGGAGACAGTGCGGAGATCAGTGGAAATGATGCTGATCCCCACAGAAACCCCGCCCATAGCCGCAGGGAAAGATTTGGAGGACAACAACCACCAGCGGAGAACGCAAGGTAGGAGCAAAAAAAAAATAAAAATAAAGCATTGAGCTATAAGAAGAGAATCTTAAACACAATGGCACTAACTTTCAAAAATGTGTACAGAACCGCTTTAAACCAGGAAGACCTTTTCCTACATCTCTTTTTCCACGTACACTAGAGCGAAAGTTCAGCATACTTTTGTGTGACCTCGTGTATGCAAGCCAAGCTTGAGCGGAATTCCGTCATAAAAACCATCCAAGATTTTTCTGACGGAATTCCGCTATAGCTTGGCTTGCATACACGCGGTCACACAAAGGTTTGCGGAACTTTCGACCATCAAGAACGTGGTGACGTACAACACTACGACGAGCCAAGAAAATGAAGTTCAATGCTTCCGAGCATGCGTCAAATTGTTTCTGAGCATGGGTAGGAATTTTGCGCGTCGGAATTGCTACAGACGATCTGAACTTTTTCTGACCGAAAAATTGAGAACCTGCTCTCAATCTTTTGCTGGCGGAAATTCGGCCAGCAAAAGTCTGATGGAGAATACACACGGTCGCATTTTCCAACCAAAGGTGCTCATCGGTCTTTTGCTGGCCGAATTTCCGATTGTGTTTTCGTGGCATTAGAGTTTGTTTTTGACTGGAGGGTATGAAATCACCCCTTCTATATATCACACCCTCATTACTGATTGGAGTGTCTGTCTTATATATCATGTGTATGTCTTTGATGGCATTTCATGGCATTTTAAATGTTCTTACCTTCCAGATGAACAAGCAGTGGCAGAATACAACCATCCCTGCAACACAGGTAAGGATGTCAAACTTGTGTATTTTAAATTAGATGGGTAACATTTTTCAAAGACGATTCCTTATCATTATTATTATACAGGATTTATACAACCCCTGGCAAAAAAATATGGAATCCCCACTCTTGGAAAATCTTCATTCAATAGTTTAATTGTGTAGAAAAAAAAAATAATCACAGACATGCCTTAAAACTATTTTCATTTAACATTCCAACCTTCTGGCTTTAAGAAACTGTATAAAAAGAAAGAAAACTGTAGACAATTGCAACTGTTTTTGTAGACCAAGCATGGGAAAAAATATGAAATCACTCAATTCTGAGGAAAATATTATGGAATCACCATGTACTTTGGAGTTCTAAAACAAACATCTTTCCATTTGATTTGTACTAACGAAAACCATCATTAACACCTAAAAAGAAAAAAACAAGGTTGGCACCAAACGAAAGTTTCAGCATCATCACCATCACCCTGCCCAATGCAGATTGGTAATTCATCACTGAATATAACTTTAATCCAGTCATCCACAGTCCATGATCCTTTTCTTTAGACCACGGAAACCTTTGTTTAAGTGTTAATAATGGTTAGTTCAAATCTAATGGGAAGGTTGTTAAAGGGAAGCGTACTGGTAGACCAAGGAAGAAATCAAAGCGTCAAGATAGAAAACTTAAAGCAAAATGCCTTGAAAAAAGAAAATGCACAACAAAACAAATGAGGAACAAATGGTCAGAAACCGGAGACAATGTCTGAGACCAAACTGTAAGACATTGACTAAAGGAAATGGGATTTACATACAGAAAAGCCAAATGAAAACCATCATTAACACCTAAACAGAAAAAAAAAAAGGGCATGCCCCCCCCCCCCCCCCCCCAGTCCATTACCAGTCCCTTTGGGTCTGGTATGAATATAGGGGCAGCCCCTGTGGTGTCAGAGGGGGGCGAGGTCACCCTTTTACATCACCGGGTGGCCCCGCCCTCAGCTATATAAGAACTGTCACCCAGACAGTTTCTTTTTCGGTCCGTCGGGCGGCGTGGATTTACATTGTGGAACATTTTTTTTTTTTTTTAATAAAGGACATGTCCCAAGCGGTCTCTTGTATTTTTTACCAACTTTGACACTTTTTTTTGTGAAATGGTATGGGTACAATGTACCCCGTTACCAATTCACATGGGGGGGAGGCCGGGATCTGGGGGTCCCCTTGTTAAAGGTGCCTTCCAGATTCCAAAAAGCCCCCTGCCCGCATACCCCCACAACCACCGGGCAAGGGTTGTGGGGATGAGGCCCTTGTCCCCATTAACATGGGGACAAGTTGCTTTGGGGTCAGGCGCAATACCAGACCTGAAGGGTCTGGTATGCATTTTGGGGGGACCCATACCCCATTTTATTTTTAATTTGGCGCAGGGTTCCCCTTAATTTCCATTCCAGACCTGAAGGGCCTGGTATGGATTTTGGGGGGACCCCCACACAATTTTTTTTTTCTTTTTCTTTTGGGGTTCCCCTTACTATTCATACCAGACCCAAAGGGCCTGGTAATGGATTGGGGGGGGGGGGGGCATGCTTTTTTTTTCAATGAGTTTTATCTATATTGCTGAGACCCAACAATTCATTCAGCCGCAATCAGTTTTAAATGACAATTTTTCCTTTAGAAACTTCATTTTGCTGTGGTATTGTTCTAAACACGGGAAACTGTGTCACTTTACAGGCATACTATAGACACCCCACAGACATGATATTTAAAGAAATATTTCATTTTTATTGTTTTACTTTAAGAATTAAAAAAATCATTGCTCCCAAAAAAACAGTAATTTAAAAAAAAAAAAAAAACATTCATACATGTCCCCTGGTTTAGGAGGACCCGGGTCCCCAAACACTTTTTATGACAATAACTTGCATATAACCCTTTAAAATTAGCACTTTTTATTTTTCATGTTTGTGTCCCATAGACTTTAACGGTGTTGCGGCAGATTTCGAATTTGCCCCGAACACAGCATATTTTTCGCTGTTCACAGAACATCCGAACAACCAAAGTTCGGCCCAAACGTATGCTCGGGCCGAACCGTTCGCCCATCCCTACTGCCAAATATTAAATTGAGGGTGCCAATAATTTTGTCCAGTGAATTTTTGGAGTTTTGCGTGGAATGTGTCAGATTTGGCTTTTTGTTTCTCTACTTTTTTGTGTCATACCAATACAAACAAAAAAAAATAAAAACAAGAATGCCTAAACATTTGTAATTGCAACAATTTTGTGGGCAAAGTGTTGCATTATCTGACAGAATTGCAGGGGTGCCAACATTTTTCACCATGACTGTATATAGGGCAAGAACAGAGCCAGATCATCCACAAAGCAACCTAGGCAGGAGCCTGAGGCCTGTTGGATAGATGCAGAGGGGCCCCGTTACAACTTTCATGCTTCTACAGTTGACCAGAAGACAAGCCTGACCTGTCACAGCTGTACACCTGTCAACCACTTTAGAAGAGAAGATGCACTTGTTAGTGTCTGATAGGGAGAGGCCATGACACTACAGACAATGCGAATGGGGCGCCTTCACTGTGCCTGCTGTAATCCTTATCAAAGTCAATCTAACGGATTAGTTGGGGGGGCTAAACTGCCACCTAGCTTAAGACCCCTTCTGCCTTAAACTTTCTCTGGGCAAGGAAGTCATCAGCCACTAAAGCCAAACTTCAGCTGTTTCTACCACCATGACTCCATCCAACCCCCACCCCCATTGGACCATCATTTTTTATCATTTTAGACAAACTTTTTATCAATGTGTCTTTAGTCCAGTCATGTGACAGTCAAATCATGAAAGTGGCACAGAGAATTCTCCTGCATGGTGTGATATGCACCTGGGAGGCAGGTTCTTGAAACCTGGCCTCCATTAGTGTCATTGAACCCTGAAGAGGACTGGTGGTATTAAATGGCTATTCAAAAAAAATACTAGAGTTGGGCTTTAGGTTGAGATGTAAAATAAGCCCATTCAGGTATGGCAGTTCATCCTTTTATCTGTTATCCATCAAATACAGATATAAGGACAAACTGCTTATTTTATTTTATTGTCTAGACTTATCTGCAAAAAAACGTTTTCTTACCCCCACACAACTGTCGCTTTGTCTGTGCATCTACATTTCCTTCTTTCTCATTGGATTGATTAACTTTTGTACTTTGATGTCCACAGTGCTTGTGTGTATATACAGTGTACAGTAATAGACATGTGCACAACAAAAAATTTTGTTTATTTTCGTTTTTTTTTTTTTCATTTGCGTTGATTCGTAACGATTCGTAAATTCGTACGTCATCGGTGTTCGTATTCGTAACGATTCGTAAATTCGTAAGTCGTCGGTGTTCGTATTCGTAACGATTCGTAAATTCGTAAGTTGTCGGTGTTCGTATTCGTAACGATTCGTATTTTCGTTAGAGTTATTTTTTCGTTGATTCGTTTTTTTTCGTTAGTTTAATTTTCGTTTATTCGTTTATTCGAAATTCGGACGCATTCGTATTTATTCGTACATTCGTAACATTCGTAGATTCGTAATCGGAGCATAATTCATAATTTTATGTAAAGTGTATGCTATTATTACATTTTAAGAGACACTGAAAATTACGAATCGAAAACAAAAAAAAAAGTTACGAATGTACGAATTTTTTCGTTCAATCCATTCGAAGCACGTTAAGCAGCGCCATTGTAAGAGACACGGAAAATTACGAATCGAAAAAAAAAAAAGTTACGAATGTACGAATTTTTTCATTCAATCCATTTGAGGCACGTTAAGCAGCGCCATTGTAAGGGACACGGAAAATTACCAATTCAACAAAAAAAAAGTTACGAATGTAAGAAATTTTTCGTACATTTTGATTTTTGTTGTTCCTGTTTTCGTTTTTCGGATTTTCTTCATTCGTAGATTCGTTGTTTCTAATTTGTTTTTTTCGGATTTTCGTTGTTTTCGGATTCGAACGATTCGTTATTCGTTAAAATTTTTACCGAATCGTTCGTTCATTCGTACGATAACGAATAAATGAAAATAACGAGAAAAAAAACAAAACGAATTGCACATGTCTATACAGTAAATATATTTTTGTTCAGTTATTTCTATGAAACCATGCCTGAAGAATTTTTTAAGCTTGAATCTCAAAAATATTCCATTAGCCACACAAAAGGTATTGCCAATGTTTTAACTTCCGCATAACACATTTTTGCCATTTGTTGTCATATAATATTCTAACTCCCTTATAAACCAAATTTTAATTTTTCTATACTTTTGTTCTATTTTGTAGGGGACTCTGGCAATTCAAGATGAAGACAAAGTCACTAGTGTCACTAAATGAACAAGAATTTATAAAATATATCACTATTTCCATAAATGAACCTTATGGCATCCATAAACCATGTGACATAAAACAACCAATCAGTGGCAAGCACTGCATCTATTTCTCTGTGATGATGGTTTTAAACTGAAATGATGTTGTATACCATTAACATTTTGAGTAATTAAAGCACATTTTACCTGTCAGTATTTTTTCCTGTGACTGGAGAAAGCTAAATGTTACATGCCCTCAACATATGGGGCTTACCTTGCCAGAGAGGTTTGAATTGCCGGCAAACGACATTCCATTGCTGGTTTCTTTAAAAAAAATTAAAATAGGGCGCAATCCCCTTTAAGGGTCCCCAAAATACATAGAAGACCATTAAAGGTCAGACAAATTTAATTAGCAAATGTCAATATTTAAAAAAAAGGGATCACTGCTCCTGACCAAATAGGATAAAAAAAAAGAAAAAAAATATTTTTTTGCATTGGTACATATTTCGCAGGGCAATGACATTTTTGAAAATTCCTTAAACCTTTTGTTAACTTAAAAAAAAAAAAAAAAAAAAAAAAAAAAAGTTAAATAAAAATAAATCATGTTCCCTTAAAGCATGTTATACAGCACAGTGCTTGTGCTGTGCCTTTTGCCCCCTGACTGATCCTGCCTGGTTCTGCCCTCCCCTTTGTAAACTGACCACAGTATATGATGGCTCCTGAGCCCTGACACCATCAGTTTACATGCCTCCATCATCCGCAGCTCTCCTCTGTCCTCTTCTGTTCTCTCCTCCGTCCACTCCCCTTCCCCTCCCTGCCTGTCAGCTCCATGTCCGTGCCCACCCCCTCCACACCTGCTGCTCAAATCACTGTTACATTTTTACAGTATCCTCTCTGTTTACTAATGTAATCTGCTCCTGTGTCTGTTCCTTATAAAAAAATGCAGCTATATACCTAAATTTTGGAGTGCCGATCAGCGCACACATGACCCGGCATCTCTCGTCTCCTCCCCTCCTGACAGCCGCAGCGGGCGGGGCCGAGGATCCCCCGCTGACGTCAGTCAGGAGGGGAGGAGAAGAGAGGCCACGGGTCATGTGAGTGAACAAAATGCAGCTATATACCTGATTTCGGAGTGCCAATCAGCACTCCCATGCCCAGCGGCCTCTCTTCTCCCTCCCTCCTGACTGACGTCAGTGGGGGAACCTTGGCCCCGCCCGCTGCAGCTGTCAGGAGGGGAGGAGAAGAGAGACGACGGGTCATGTGAGCGCTGATCGGCACTCCAAAATCAGGTATATAGCTGCATTTTTTTTTATAAGGCAGAGACACAGGAGCAGATCACATTAATAAGAGGATAGTGTAATTTTTACTTTGTGGGTTAACAACCACTTTAACCATTAGCCCTTAAAATGGGCATTTTTAATTTGACAGATTTAACTCCCATTTATTTCCATGTTGAGGGTCAGCATCTGAACTTCACTGAAGTTGGCCTTACCTGGCTCAAACTCAACCCAAAGCAATTCAGCTCACTCCAACAGGGTACCAATCTGGTTGTTTTGTTGGCAGAATCATTTGAACATCTGTGGAAAATTGTGAGGTTGAAGTCTAAAGCTGTCCATACATTATACAATTTTCTTATTCAAGTTCCTTTAGATTTACCTTCAGCTATGTAGTGCAAGGGCCTGATTGATTGCAAATAAATTGAAAGTGTTTAAGCTTGACCTCATATTATATGGATTTGGTAAATCTAAAGTAAATTGTACAAGAAAATTGTATAATGTATGGCCAAGCTTAGTCCACCTTCAGAACCATGTTACACCCATATTTAGTGTGTAAAATGTAACACTGTGCCAAGAAGACCCCCACACTAAAATGGATCCCCCTCAAAAAGCATGCAGGTTCTTCTCCCCTACAGCAGCTGACAGATTTGAAATCAGTCCCTTCTGACAGATTTGTAGTTCTCAACAGAACAAGCGCTAGACATGTGCACAACAAAAAAACTTGTTTATTTTTGTTTTGTTTTTTTCGTTTCCGTTGATTCGTAACGATTCGTAAATTCGTACGTCGTCGGTGTTCCTAAGGATTCGTACATTCGTACGTCGTCGGTGTTCGTATTCGTAACGATTCATATTTTCGTTAGAGTTATTTTTTCGTTGATTCGTTTTTCAATTAGTTTAATTTTCATTTATTCGAAATTCGGACGCTTTCGTATTTATTCGTACATTCGTAACATTCGTAGATTCGTAATCGGAGCATAATTCATCATTTTATGTAATGTGTATGCTATTATTACATTTTATAAGACACAGAAAATTAGGAATCGAAAAAAAAAGTTACGAATGGACGAATTTTTTCGTTCAATCCATTCGAAGCACGTTAAGCAGCGCCATTGTAAGAGACACGGAAAATGACGAAACGAAAAAAAAAAAAAAGTTACGAATTTACAATTTTTTTCGTTCAATCCTTTCGAGGCACGTTAAGCAGCGCCATTGTAAGAGACAAGGAAAATTACCAATTCAAAAGAAAAAAAAAGTTACGAATTTACGAATTTTTTCGTTCAATGCATTCGAAGCACGTTAAGCAGCGCCATTGTAAGAGACACGGAAAATTACGAATCGAAAAAAAAAAAAAAGTTACGAATTTACGAATTTTTTCGTTCAATCCATTCGAGGCACGTTAAGCAGCACCATTGTAAGGGACACGGAAAATTACCAATTCAACAAAAAAAAAAAAAGTTACGAATGTACGAATTTTTTCGTTCATTTTTGATTTTCGTTGTTCCTGTTTTCGTTTTTCGGATTTTCTTCTTTTGTAGATTCGTTGTTTCTAATTTAGTTTTTTTCGGATTTTCGTTGTTTTTCGGATTCGTTCGATTCGAACAATTTGATAATCGGATTCGTTTGGTTCGAACGATTCGTTAAAATTTTTAGCGAAAATTTTTTATCGTTTATTCGTACGATAACGAATGAACGAAAATAACGGAAAAAAACGAAAAAAAACAAAACGAATTGCACATGTCTAACAAGCACAGTGTCCATCAAAGCTTCCTCTAGCTCTTTGCCTGAAAGTCTCCACCTCGATACAGATAGAGCAGGAGGAAGTCTGCAGGAGCCTGGCATGGCACCTGTGATACACTGATTGGGGTGATACTTTGCAAGCTCATTTGCAAAAAACAAAAATAATAATAATTTCCCATTTTATGGGTATTTCTTTTTTTTTGCAAAAGGTGGACCTTGCCTTTAAGTTAGTAATGGACAGAATGGGTGTCTGAGGAGTAATGGGTTTGTGGAAAGGGCTGTCTGGTGGTTGCTAGGATCAGGAGGCTTTGGATTGGAGTACGATATATAGTTGGGAGTATGGTGTACGCCAGTGTTTTTCAACTCCAGTCCTCAAGGTTCCCCAACAGGTCATGTTTTCAGGATTTTCATCCGATGAAACGGCTGTGGTAATTAAAGGCAGTGAAACTGATCAAATCACCTGTGCAAAAAATGGAAAGCCTGAAAACATGACCTGTTGGGGCACCTGGAGGACCAGAGTTGAGAAACACTGGTGTACGCAGTTGCAGCTTTGGCTGCTATGGGTAATAAAAAGATTTGTGAGGAAGCTACTATTTGGAAGCCAGAATGAATTGGTATAAGTTAACTGAGGATAGGGGCAGCCCATCCATTAAGGGTGCCGCACCCCCCCCCCCCCCCACCATCCATGCATCTGACCCCTTTCAGGACGCCGGGCGCATGAATTCCAACGCAGGGGGTGTTTTTTTTGAGGCACCGATTAGAGCCAGATGCTGTAGTAGGCTTCAAAATAGTGTGGGCTCAGGGGGCAGAGAATGTGCTCGGAGCCAACCCAGGTGTGTGAGAATAGCGAATGAATATTCACACACTGAATCTCCTCTCCGCCAATCAAGAAGTGGGTCTGAGACCTGGAAGCATTCTGATTGGCCGCCGAAGAGGAGGGAGGAGACGGAAGCTGCCGAGCAGGGGAAGGAGAAGCTGCCCGTTATGCCTGCCGCCGTGATGCCTGCGGAGGAGAGCAGGGGAAACCGCAGTGATTGCCCGCCATGGATAGGGTAAGTGCACTGACCGACCAACCAACCCAACTGGGAGGGCAGCTGTGGGTGCAAAAAATTCCTCCAGCTGACACTGACTGAGGAGGATATGTCCAACCAAATTTGGAGTAAGGGTTGAACAAAATATAGCTAGCAATTCCTTTGCCTGACTAGAGAATGCCTGGTGGCATCTCTCGTGGCATCTCTCTTGTCCCAATCAGTCCTTCAGTATAGCGTCGCCCGTAGAGATGTTTCATCCAGTTGCAGGCTCCATAGGCATCCTGTGGCCACCAGGAAATTAAACCAGCATGGAACGATGTCACCGGATGGACAGGCACATACAGGAACAGACTAAGAAACAATAGAGGCTACGCGCTCAGAGCCAACAGAGCCTCCCGTGTATATAATGAATGCTTTTTAGTGGGTTTATCATTTTACAACCTGAGCACACTAAAACCCCGTACACACAATCGGACTTTCCGACGGGAAATGTTCGATGACAGGCTGTCGGCGGTAAATCCGACTGTTTGTACGCTCCATCAAACAATTTTTGTCGGATTTTCCACGAACAAATGTTGGATGGCAGGTTTTAAAATTTTCCACGAACAAATGTGTGTTGTCGGATTTTCCGAGCGTGTGTAAGCAAGTCCGTCGGACAAAAGTCCAAAGTACAAACGCGCATGCAAGCAAGGACGAGCCAGAAGCGGTCGGTCTTGTAAGCTAGCGTTCGTAATGGAGAATTAACATTCGTAACGCCGCAAATTATGAATTCTCTTCTTCTTTAATGGGATAATAATGAAGCTGCTTTGCTGGTGATACTGATGGAGTTAATGCAAACAAAATTTCAAAGGCTTTTTTTTTCTAGTGATATAAAGAATAATATTATTATGCTTTTTTATTTGTATTTGGGCAAGTTACCACAACACCATTATCCCTTAGTTTTAAGATCAAAGATACAACAACTATGTTGGTGTCCCTTGTCAATGTTACATTGTATTTTTTTAAATGTAACTGCCGACTCCCAAACTGTGATTTGAAGTAAAACACATCGCCAAGTATTATTCTACACAATTTTTTTTACTGTGCATTAAAAAAAGAAAACAAATACAATTAGACATGCTATCTGCCAATAGAACCAAAAAGTGGATTCTATGCATCCAAAAATAGAGAAAATGTAAAAGCAATAACTCCAAGGCCAATAATAAATAACACGCCATCTGCTCCGATTCCGCAACATGTCTGGTTGACGAACGGCCATTCAGAAACTAACTGAAAAGTGCGAAATAAAAAGCGTGAATCAACACGCACCAAACTTCTACTAACATGAAATTAGCAGAAGGAGCCCAAAGGGTGGCGCTAAAGAGCTAAAAAAACAAGTTGTTGGCCAACAATTGTGTGGCCGTGTGTATGCAAGACAAGTTTGGGCCAACGCCCTTCGGACAAAAGTCCACGGTTTTGTTGGCCAACAATCTGATCGTGTGTACGGCCCCTTTCACATGGACGGACCGTTCAGATCCGCTTGTCAGTTTTGACGGCGGATCTGAACGGGCGCTCCATGTTAGTCTATGGAGCGTCGGATGTCAGCGGAGACATGTCCGCTGACATCCGACCAGGTCCGATCCGCCAAAAGCAGACGTATGACTCTACGTCCAGATCCGTCGCTGGCGGACCGGATCGGTGAGATCTGATGAAAACGGACACACTGTCCGTTTTCATCCGATCTCTCCATAGAGACCAGCGGCGCTCGCAAGCCCCTCACCGCTCAGTGAGCAGAGAGGGACTTGTCATCCGCCGGTTCTGCGGAGATCAACGGAGAGATCTCCCGCTGAGCCGGCGGACAGAGGCGGGCTCCGTGGAAGCGGAGTCCGCCTCGTGTGAGAGGGGCCTTAGGCTCGGTTCACACTAGTGCGTCCCATGTTGGCTCGGGCACTACAGTCCAATCATTTGAATAGGCTGCTGTGCCGTGTGAAACACACAAAAAAGGCAATGCACCTTTTTTTAAACGTGGCTGCGTGGAAACCGAATAGTCTTTTTGAGCATGCATTTCCCACACCCACAATGTACACATTAGGGTCGAGTTATATCCCGTGACCCTGCTTGCTTTGCTATCTTCCTGCTTTGCTTTTAACTCTCCTGCATCTCATAAACATTTAGTTTGGACTTTTAAACTGTCAGCAAGCTATAAAATGTGTTGCACTATGGCTACATAGAAATCCAAAGATATTGCTATAAAGAATACTGAACACTAGTAAATTAACATCACAGTGGATTACTTTAACAGAGAAGCAGTAAGCAAGAAGCTGTTACAGTGGTAGATTTTTATTCCACGGCTCTACACTACCTTTAGCAGTCTTTGAGCTTCTGCTGCTACATTATCTATTGCCTGTTGCTTTAGCATTAGTCCCCTTTCATACTGAAGGTGTTTTTCAGGCCCTTTAGCACTAAACATAGCGACTGTAAAGCGCATGAAAAATGCCTCATCTGCAATTCCAGCGTGAATGTCCGAGGGCTTTCACACTGGGGCGCTGCGCTGGCAGGATGTCCAAAAAAGTCCTGCAAGCAGCTTCTTTGAGGCACTTTAGGAGCGGTGTATACACTGCTCCTAAAGCGCCCCGCCCATTGTAATCAATCGGCAGCACCGCCGAAGCACCGCGGCAGCAGGCACTTTGATCCCTTCAAGCACCTCTAAAACGACGGTAAAGCGATGCTAAAACTAGCGGTGCTTTACTGCCGATGCCCCTTCGCTGATAGTGTGAAAGGGCTCTAAGGGCACTTTTACACTGAGGCGCTGGGGCTTCGGTGGTAAATCGCCCCTATTTTTAGTGGCACTTTACCATCGGTTGTATACACCGCTCCTAAAGCGCCTCAAAGATGCTGCTTGCAGGACTTTTTTTTAGGATCCTGCCAGCGCACCGCTCTAGTGTGAGAGCCCTTAGGCTTTCGCACTGGAATGGCAGGAAAGGCTCTTTACAGGGGCTATTTTTAGCGCTATAGCGCCTGTAAAGCGCCCTTAGTTTGAAAGTAGCCTTACTGTTTGGAGTTACATCTGTGGTAAACCTTCAAGGGATTATTAACACATTGTGCTCTAGATACTGCTCACTATTGGATTAACCGCTTCCCGACCGGCGCACGATGATGTACGTCGACAGAATGGCACGGACAGGCATAAGGGCGTACAGGTATGTCCCCTTTAAGATGGCTGAACGGGGGGGATGCGGAAATACACAGCATCTCGCCGTTCTGCCTAGCAACTAATGACGCCGATCTCTGCTCCCTGTGATTGGAGCAGAGATCAGCATTCACTAGCTCACAGCCATGCCCCCCCACAGTTAAAAACACGCCTCTAGGAACATATAACCCATACACTGCCAGCTAGTGGTTAACCCCTTCACTGCCCGTGTTATTTACACACGAAATCAGTGCATTTAAATAGCACTGATTGCTGTATAAATGACAATGGTCCCAAAAATGTGTCAAAAATGTCCGATGTGTCCTGCCATAATGTCGCAGTCCCAATAAAAAATCGCTGATCGCCGCCATTACTAGTAAAAAAAAAAATATTAATAAAAGTGCTATAAAACTATCCCCTATTTTGTAAACGCTATAACTTTTGCGCAAACCAATCAATAATCGCCTATTGCAATTTTTTTTTTTTACCAAAAATATGTAGAAGAATAATATCGGCCTAAACTGAGGAAAAAAAAATGTATATATTTTTGGGGGATATTTATTATAGCAAAAAGTAGAAAATAATGTGTTTTTTTCAAAATTGTCGCTCTTTTTTTGTTTATAGCGCAAAAAATAAAAACCGCAGGAGCGATCAAATACCACCAAAAGAAAGCTCTATTTGTAGGAAAAAAAGGACGTCAATTTTGTTTTGGAGCCACGTCGCACGACAGCGCAATTGTCAGTTAAAGCGACGCAGTGCTGAATCGCAAAAAGTGGTCTGGTCTTAAGCCAGCAAAATGGTCCGGTCTGAAAGTGGTTAAAAGACATCTTTAACCCTCCACCCAAGGAACAGCTGCTTGGCACAGTTATCACAGCAATAGACTCACATCAAGTGAGGGGGCTCATTCAAGATCTATGGTTACCAGCTTTACACAACAGCTCACTACAATCACTGTAGATTGCTCACAGCCTGCTGTACCTAAATTATATAGCCAATACTGGTTTACTAACACAGGCATTTACACCAGCCATCTAGCCCTTTTTGGAAACATTGGGGGTTATTTACTAAAACTGGATAGTGAAAAATCTGGTGCAACTCTCCATAGAAACCAATTAGCTTCCAAGTTGTATTGTGAAATCTTAATTGAACAAGCTGAAGTTAGAAGCTGATACCTCAAAATGACACTATGTAGTCCATAATAGTCTGATGGCGAATATGGGGGAGAAAATAGGTGCGTGTGTCAGGGCTGCCACCACGGAGACCAGAAGCGAGCAAGGAGAGGGGTGCCTCTGAATATATATCAAATAACAATTTATTATGAAAACAATATCCACTCACATGGGAAGAAAATAAAGTTGAATTCAGGCACATCTCTGGGCTGAAGAGGTGGGACTACAAGTTGCAGTCAGTCCGCTTCAGGCTTTGAGGATGCAGCACATCAGACATCAATTTGGATGATGTGGAACTGCGGGTCGCAGCAAGTCCTCTAGATGCTGACCAGGTACAGCATTAGAAAGTTTCAAAGAGATTGTGCACTAGTGGCTTAATATTAAAAATCCAGGGGGCAAAAGAGGTAAGAACAGTATCGCGCCAGGGCCGGTATCAAGCGACGCTGCAGCCTCACTTTCCTCATCTGGCTTCCGTAGTGATGGAGAACGGCCTTGAGGGAAGAGACCAGAACGAGGCTTGGGAAGCAAAACAGTGTTGCGCCGGGCCATGATGTCACTGACATGGGACATGTTTCAGAGCCTGTGTTCTACCGAGAAAGTTCCCCTCGGCGGATAAGGCCCCCCAGTACTGCGCAGGCGCATCGCTTGCGCAGTACGAAGCACAACGCAGACGCCGGCAATAGCCAAAGCAGGAGACAGTGAATCAGCTGTACACGGCGCCTGTATTAGAGCCCCTCGCAGGCTCGCTACGCTTGCCACGCTTCGGGCACAGCCTCGCTGTGCTCGGCATATTTTTATACTAACTCTATGTCCACTTGGATGGTGGGGCTTGAACCTGGACATAGGTTAGAATGTAGTGCGCAGGCGCCGTGTACAGCTGACTGACTGTGTTCAGCTTTGACTATTTTCGGAAACTCCGTTGGGCTTCATTGTTCTACGTACTGCGCAAGCGCAGCGCCTGCGCAGTACAGGGGGGTCCTTATCCGCCGGGGGAACTTTCTCGAGAAGACACCGGAATGCTATGGATGTTGGAATAGCCGTTTAGATGCTTGAAAATGGAGCGCGGCTATTCCAACATCCATAGCACGCCGGGTCTGAAACACGTTGCATGTCAGTGATGTCATGGCCCGGCGCTGCATTGTTTTGCTTCCCAAGCGTTGTTCTGGTCTCTTCCCTCATGGCCATTCTCCATCTCTTTTCGGAAGCAAAGGCTGCAGCACTGCTTGATACCAGCCCTGGCACCGTACTGTTTTTACCCCCCCCCCTGGATTTTGCCCTCATAAAGTGGGCTTTTAATATTAAGCCACTAGTGCACAATCTCTTTGAAACTTTCTAATGCTGTACCTGGTCAGCATCTAGAGGACTTGCTGCGACCTGCAGTTCCACATCATCCGAACCGATGTCTGATGTGCTGCATCCTCCAAGCCTGAAGCAGACTGACTGCAACTTTGTAGTCCCACCTCATCAGCCCCGAGATGTGCCTGAATTCAACTTTATTTTCTTCTATGTGAGTGGATATTGTTTTTATAATAAATTGTTGGGGGGCGTGGTTTGGTGCCGGACCTGAATGGCCGCTTAGTCCCTGAGCTCCCGTCCACGGAGGTTACAGCAATCAGACTAGCCGAGCCATCCACCGCCGAACATGGGGAAAAACTCCAAGGATCCCTCCCCAACGAGGTCCCGCTCCCCTAGAGGACCCGGTACGCAGACCGGCCGCAGCATTCCGGACATCTTCCGGACCCAGGTACGCGAGGCCCCGGCTTCTAATCGGGCCTACTCGAACGCCGCTCGATCCTCCAGCCTCAGCCCCTCAGGAAGAAGCCACACGCAGCCCCAACCCTTAGCAGACACAGCCTGTTCCCCACAGCCAGTGTACCTGCCCCAATCTTCAACAGATGAAGCCTGTGCCCCACAGCCCATGCACGTGTCTCAGTCATCAGCAGATGCAGCATATGCCCCACAGCCCATGCACATGTCCCAACCATCAGCTAATGCAGCCTGTGCCCCACAGCCCTTATGCATGCAGGACCTGCGATCTGTGGCTGAAGACATAAAAGACACACTGTCATCTGCCATCACAGACCTCAGGAGAGATGTACAGGCCATGGCAGCACGTGTCAATGAGCTGGAGGAAACCGCAACCCTTCACGACACTGCCATCCAGCAACTGCAGACCACCTCTCACTCCCAAACCACGCAACTCAGGGATATCCAGAGGCATTTAGAAGACTTGGACAACCGTGGACGCCGCCACAATATCCGGGTGAGAGGAATCCCGGAATCCGTTGAAAACTCACAAGTCGCTAAAGCCACCGTCGCCATATTTAATGATCTTCTAGGCAGACCACCTGAAACGCTCATTGAAATTGAACGCTTGCACAGAGCCCTAAGGCCCAGAGGCAGAGACACAGACCCACCCAGAGATGTGATCTGCTGTCTGGTAAACTTCAAACTGAAAGAAGAAATTCTCCACAGAGCCAGAGACCGTCGCTCCCTACTCTACCAAGGAGCTGACATAAAGTTATTCCAAGATCTCTCGCCGATTACCCTTCAAAATAGAAGAGATCTACGCCCTCTTCTTGACCTTCTACGCACCAAAGGGATCCAGTACAGGTGGAAATTCCCCTTCTGCCTCTCGGCTTCCTTCCAAGGTCGCACAGCAAACCTACGCCTGCCAGAAGACCTACCTGCCTTTTGCGAAACCCTGAACCTACCACGTATCAATATCCCAGATTGGTACAACACCCTTCGTCCACCTACCATGAGAAGATCAGCCTCCACCGATGCTATCCCAGTCCGTGATGACTTTCACATCAGGAGGCGCAGATCCACTCCCCCGAGAGATCCCAATGCTTCAGACACCCGGAATACCGCGCTCAACAGCCCAACCGCGTCTCCAGCCCACAGAAGAGCCCGTCATGAAAGATCCGACTGAACTTTCCCACCCATGCTCCTCTACTCATCTTCCCACCGAAGGCATCTCATCAAGACAAAAACCTTTCTATGAACACCACTCATGCCACCCAGGAAGACAGGACTTGACCTAAAAAGGTCACAGAACTGCTAACCTTTTCCCCCCTTTTTTTCCAGAAACGGCATACCCCAAGTGCCCCTGACCGCTGTCAACAACGCCCCCTAGAAGTATGGTCTGAACGAATGAACATATTCCTGGACAAACTGTGAGTCTATTGTCTCCCCTAGAAGGCCCTTACGCCCTACATGCCCCTTCTAAAAGAACCAGTGGCCTCTAGGGTTAATGATATTCTTTCAGGGGCAATCACATACCCCCTAATATAATATCTTAAACCAAACCAGGAGACCTAAAGACTTTCATAATTTCATATGTGCCCTCCAGAATGGAATATCATCTCCAAGTACCCTACCCCATCCTCCCTAAACTCCCCCCTTCCCCTCTTGCTCCCTTCCCCATACCTCATCCTCTCCCCCCCCCGCCTCCCCTCACCCTCCTAATCCCCCCATATCCTATTTCAGAAGGCACCTCGAATACAGGTCTCCTAGACTCTTATGACCACTCTACTACCCTAAGCTACGGTTTGATGCATGTAATTAATGTTTCAGATGCTATACAGGGGGTGCATTTTAGAAGATGGGGGGGGGGGGGGGGTGATGCTGCACAGGGACCAACTCCCACCCCATAAAGAGATACAGATACAGGTTCCGTATTACATCAACGCCCCTCTGCTATCAGGGAAGGCCTGATTTGATTGCTGGGAACTTTTCCAACAGTTCAGAGCTCCAGACCACCCACATAACCACTATACAGTGGTCTCTGTGCAGTCTTGCCCCTCCTCTAGATACCTCCCCTGAGAAGGGGATTACAGAAATGTTCAAAAAGGTTTAAAATGTTTGAAAATGTTTGAAAAGGTTTGAAAATGTTTAAAAACTGGAATGTATCAGAGGGCCCTCACGCACGTTACCTCATATGTATTTTTGTAGCTCAAATAAACGATTGAGTTGGACTCTCCCAATTTATCCGCATTTAATTAATGCTCCTTGCCATCCCAACAACAAGGTATTCCGGGGCTATCTCACCTTACAACATCCGGGATACTGAATACACCCCCTAAACAACCAGGCTGATCCCGCCCACATGCGATGTTACGCAAAATAGATTCTGGTACCAAGTCGGCCTCAATTAGGTCGCTACCCATCCATACTCACACGTAGAAATGAGAGCTCTCTGATACAGACTTGATTAAAGCTTCTATCTATTACGTTCACATGGACTGTTATAACCAATGTTGAAATGGCTGTAATTGGAGCTCCCTCCAATCTTCACTTGATCGGAAGTACAAAGAATAGTAGTTATGGGTAAAGAGGACTTTGTACCCCTCCCTTGATTTCTATACCAACACAACATGTTTTATAGTTCAGAATTGTTAATGTGGCTGTTCATCCAAATACGTCTGACAACTGACCTCAATAAATATCTTATGTTTGAATCCCCTGAGTTTGGACCGACATTTAATACGCATCACATACATAGACACAGGCTCCCTCTATCAACCTACAGAATGAACCTCGGTGGACGGAGGACACCGTCTCTCGACTGTTCCGTTCCGACACCCTTCACCTCCCCACAAGACGGGAACGTGACTGTTCCTGTCTAACCTTACCGGATATCTTTCGTACCCTTAGGGTAGGTTACATACAACCTCCCTAAATCCGGACTATCGCCTACTCCACCCTCTCCTAAGACCTAGGCTCGTACCCCATCCTCCCTTTCCCCTCCCCTCCATTCTCTCCTCTTCCTCCCCCCTCTGCTACTTTTCTATCCATCTCATTCCTACTTACTCCTTCTCCTCCCATCTGCCCTCCCCCTCCCGCCCCTCTCTACCTCACAGCCTCTGCCGCCACCACATACCTGGCAAGACCCCTCCTGCTCGTACGTGCAAAAACAACAGTCCGACGCTCCGCTATTCTCTGACACCTCTAAGATTAAACAGCAGCACACTATGTCGCACGTACATGCAACAAAAAAACCCTCCACGCTTAAAGTAATCTCACTAAACGCTAAAGGTCTCAACGTCCCCGAAAAACGTAGTCAAGTGCTGGATATGATGTATAAGCTGAAAGCAAACGTAATATTCCTACAGGAAACACACATTCGCACAAACAAAATCCCCAAACTTACGAACCATATGTTTCCAACAGTATATCATGCCACCAACTTACACGCGAAAACTAAAGGGGTATCGATTTTAATCTCAAAGAATCTTGACTGGCAACCCACAGACTCTCTTATAGATACAGAAGGCAGATACCTCTTTCTTAAGGGCCGACTCCAGGGACGGCCTGTGACTCTGGCCAACATATACAGTCCTAATACGGCACAAGTAAGCTTTTTTAAATCAATCTCACGACTACTCTCAGATTTTCACTCTGGAATGACGATCCTAGGAGGTGATTTCAATGTGGCCCTCTTTCCAATATTGGACACCTCCTCTGGTTCGGCCTCCCTGCCTTACAAAGCTATCCGGCAAATTAGGTTACAGATCCAAGACCTTCTCCTTCACGACACATGGCGTGCCCTCCACCCTGATGTAAAAGACTTTACTTTCTTCTCTGCCCCGCATAACAGGTATTCCAGAATTGACTATCTTTTCCTATCCCAGAAAGACATTCCCTTCCTATCCACTGCCACCATTGAACCAATGCTACTTTCAGATCATCACCCAATTACAATGACCCTGACACTCCCTGACAAACATGTCCCCAAACACATCTGGCGCCTAGACTCGTCACTGCTTACCTCAGAAGACGTCACTAATGACGTCCGTAGCTGCATAGACACCTTCTTTCTTGAAAACGACACACCCGACACAGCCCCTCTCACCCAATGGGAAGCCCATAAATGCGTAGTCCGAGGAAAACTCATCGCCCTTAAAGCAGCCCGTCGGAAAGCCCACCAAAAAACAATTTCAGACCTACTGGACAAGATCAAAACCCTTGAACTTGCCCACAAACAATCACAAGCTCAGCAAACCTATCATGAACTTACCTGCTACAGGAAAATGCTACGCGAAGAACTAAACTGTAAAACGCGACGCAGGTTTGTCCTACAACAAAAGCTCTATTACGAATTCGGTAACAAATGCGGGAAATATCTTGCTAAAGCCCTCCAGACCAGGAAAGCAAACGCAAACATTCACACCATCAAAGATTCTCAAGGGAAGGCCCATATCGCCCCAACAGACATAGCAGCCCAATTCGAAACTTACTACTCAAATCTATATAATCTCCCTAAGCATACTACAAACCATAATAGAACTGAAAATAGACATGCCTCAATCAAGTCGTTCCTAAACAAATTTGGCCCCAAACCTATAAATAGAGAAGTTGCCGCTCAGTTAGAGGACCCCATTTCAGAAGAAGAACTTAAATCGGCAATTAAACAACTTAAAAATGGTAAAAGTCCAGGCCCTGATGGGCTTACAGCTGCTTACTTTAAAACCTTTACAGACATATTAACCCCACACATGATTAGGACCTTCAACTCTCTAACATCGTCCACTCTCCCATTCCATAGGTTACTAGAAGCCCACATCACAGTGATCCCAAAAGAAGAGAAAGACCCCACATCAGTCAGTAATTATAGGCCAATATCCCTTTTGAATGTAGATATAAAGATATACGCCAAAATTCTAGCTTCCCGTCTACTAACTTTCCTGCCTTCTCTGATAGGAAGAGATCAAGTAGGCTTTATCCCTGGAAGAGAAGCCAGGGATAATACGATCAAGGCCCTGAATATTCATCATTGGATTACAACACATAAACAAGAAGGATTCTTTCTATCGCTGGATGCAGAGAAGGCGTTCGACAGGCTGGCATGGGACTACCTGGGAGCAGTCCTTAGACATATTGGGCTCCAAAACCGCATGTTTAACGCCATCATGTCCCTCTATACAACCCCGACCGCTAGAGTACGTGTAAACGGCCACCTGTCGAACGCCTTCTCCATCAGTAATGGGACAAGACAGGGATGCCCACTCTCCCCAATCCTATTCATCTTAACCCTTGAACCCTTTCTCCAATGTCTCAGATCCAACAACAGTGTTAAAGGCTTCCCCATCGGCGACCGCACCTATAAAATAGCCGCATTCGCCGATGACATACTACTATTCCTGCAAGACCCACACATCTCAATCCCGAATCTTCTAAAGGAACTAGACAATTTTCATAAGATTTCCAACTTCAAGATTAATTTTGCAAAATCCCAGGCCTTGAATATCTCCCTACCAGAAGAAAAAGTAACACAGTGCAAAAACAACTTCCCCTTTCAATGGAAACATGATCAGATCAAATATCTAGGAGTATACTTAACAGCAAACCTTTCAGACATCTTCCCCAAAAACTATCAACCCATCCTCAAAACTATTCAGAATGACCTAAATAAATGGAATAATCCCCATTTTTCCTGGTTTGGAAGGGCAGCAATTCTAAAAATGAACATCCTCCCCCGCATCTTATATATCCTACAGACCATACCCATCAACATCCCCCCATCCTTCTTTCAGCTATACAAACGACTGACTACCAGGTTTCTATGGCGACAGAAAAGACCTAGGATAGCTTACGAACAACTGACGAAACCAAAGACGAAGGGAGGCATTGGCCTACCAGACCTCAAAAGATACTACTGGGCCTGCCATCTCTCTAGAATTATAGACTGGTCTGTTCATAGCCAATGCAAAGATTGGGTAGTCCTTGAACACACATTCTCCCCCCTCCCTTTGCGTTTCCTACCCTGGACTTTACCCGAACACATCCCGAAAGATCTCGCTAACCATCCCCTAATTACCCCGACGCTCCGCTGTTTCAAAGACACATGTCGACAACTGCACATTTCCTCTACCCCTGGACCTCTTACATCGGTTAAACTCAACCCAGCATTCTCACCTGGCATGTCCTCCAACTTTCTAGCGGATACTTGGCAACATGCAGAGGTTCTAGCCCATCACTTTTATAAATCGGGTATATTTCTTAGCCGCTCCTCCCTACCAGCCAACACAGACAATAATAATTTTCCACTATGGACATATTTTCAGATCAGGCATTTCCTTAAGAGCGCTGACCGTATATCCTCCGTCTCTCGCATGCTTACGCCATTTGAACAATTGTGTTCTCAAACTACACCCCAGCAACACATGATCTCCAACATTCACAACATACTATGCTCTGACAGTCTATTGAAAACGAGCAAAGCCTGCCTAAGCTGGGAAAGAGACCTACAAATAGAAATGACAGAAGCACAATGGGAACACATCTCTAGAGTGACACATAAAGGCTCCCTAAATGTCTCGATACAGGAAAATAGCTATAAGATTCTAATGCGCTGGTATAGAACTCCAGTAGTTCTTAACAAATTCAACCCTGCCCTTTCAAATACATGTTGGAGATGTGTCAGGGACACAGGTACTTTAGAGCACATTTTGTGGTCCTGCCCCCTCATCCAGCCATTCTGGACCCAAGTACGGGAACTGACATCGCAAATTTCTACGTACACCCTAGAACATACCCCAGCACAGTTCCTCCTCCACCACTCAGACATACCGACACATCAATACCGCAAAACACTGATACCACACCTAATAAATGCAGCCAAAATCTGTATCCCTCTCCACTGGGGAACAACCCATGTTCCGACCATCCCTGAATGGCTCAAACGAGTTAGTAAAATCGCAGAAATGGAGGAACTTATCTCCATAGCCAAAGATTGTCCGACCAAATTTTCACACACATGGGCCTGTTGGACCCACTTCTGCACCACCGACCAATACAAAGTATTGATGAGCCAAACTACCATGAACCACACTCCCCGAGACGATGACAACTCTTAACGAATCTTTTACGTCACTCATAAAACTAACCCCATCAAGGCATAGTACAAGTGCCCTCCCTCACCTAAACAAGGGAAGATTGAGGGAGGACCCTTGTCAAATTAACTGAACATGCACCCAAATATTACCAGATTAAATCTCTCTACCCAGAATACCCCAACCCTTCGCGATCGGTGGCAGAGTCTGTGAGGTACCCCAAACCCAACTCATCCCCACCCTTCTCTCCCCTCTCTTCCTCCTCCCCCCCCCCACCCCCCCTTCTTCCCTCCCTCCTTTGGTTTACACCATAAATCATATCCTACACACAACATAACTCCACGCGCCTAAAACACTGCTTTGTAACCAACTTAGGCAATGTAGGCTATAGATACAACTGACTACTTAAAGTTGGCTATCTTCTCAAGATCTAGCAAATGTCCAACCCTACCCCGCGGAATAGACACACTCAGGTTCAGAAAGATGTACTAAGAATGTGATAGACATTTGCAGCAAACAGGCCATGTGTAAGAATAACTCATGTTTCTCTTCAAATGTATATACCAGTGATTTAAACCAAACGATGTACTGTGACAATCATTGCTTGCTAATTCTGTTAACAGTTATTGTGATATCTGTTGTATTGCCGCAAACACTTTGCTTACATATGTTGTAAACCTTACCTCTTTTTTCAATAAA
>CM053036.1:20635024-20670574 GCA_028564925.1 Lithobates sylvaticus | reverse complement strand
TAATGGCTGTGTTGTGATATGTTGAGGGGACAGCTAATGTACACTGTTATACAAGCTGTACACTCACTACTTTGTAGCAAAGTGTAATTTCTTCAGCGTCACATGAAAAGATATAATATCGTTACAAAAATGTGAGGTGAAATCACTTGTGAGATACACTCTGTATGTGTGTAATATAATTTTTTGCAATAAGCTGCACATTGCCTGTTCTCATCACATTTCTGTTCCTTCCAGGGTATCGGTATGCACGTGATCACTGATACGCCCTCCCAGCAGCCACAGTTGTGCTCACGGTCAAATTTTTTTCAACCAGAACTATTGTTTGGACAGCCATCTATGGAATTTGCTGCTGCTAGGCCTTTTGCAACAACTAACTTTTCACCTGAAAGCACAACTCCTGTACCAGGTAAAAGTTCATTGTGATACAATTGGTCTCTTTAAAACGATTTAAAAACTGCAGAGGGCAATATTTAATACATATGTTATGAAAATGTGCAAAGATTTTAGGAAGTTGATATTGCCAAAATTCTTTTTTTTTTTTTCTTGCATATTTTGTAAAAAGGCCACACTGATGGCTGGCACTGGTGGGCATTTCTTAGAAGTGCTGATATGCACTGGTGGGCACTGGGAGGTCTGGAGTGTGCAGGACCGATGTCCTGTTTCCTCCAGATGGTGATCGGCTTTTGATGGCGGGGGGGAAAAAACAGTTGTTAACCGGCTCTGTTTACATCACGTGATCAGCTGTCCCCTTACTCCGATCTGTGATCAGCCGAGTCTCCTTGACTCTGATCAGAGTGAGCCACACCCACCTCACGTGGGGCGTGCAGGCAGCTTATTCATGGGAGGATGTGCATGAATGCCCTCCCGGCAATTTAGGTCTGCGCTGTAGCCGTCTTTTGGCTATAGCGTGGGTAGGAAGAGGTGTGTGTGTGTGTGTGTGTGTGTGTGTGTGTGTGTTGGGCAGGTGTGAAAAAATGCTTTCAGACCTAGAAGTGTTAATAGTTTTATTTTTTTATCAAGAATAGCAATCCAAAATCAATATTTGGGGTGACCGCCCTTTGCCTTCAAAACAACCTCAAGTCTTCAAGGTAGACTTGCACACAGTTTTTGAAGGAACTCGGCAGGTACTGTGGGTTGTTCCAAACATCTCTGAGATCTAGGCACAGATCTTCTGTGGATGTTGGCTACCTCAAATCATTATGTCCATGTAATCCCAGACAGACTCCATGATCCGGGCTCTGTGGGGGCCAAACCATCCCTCCCAGAACTCCTTGTTATTTACACTGAAGATAGTTCTTAATGGCATTGGCTGTATGTTTGGGGTTGTCCTGCTGCAGACTAAATTTGGGGCCAATCGCACTGCATGTCAGTCTGACTTTGGGAGTGATTTTCAGAGACATTTGTGCGGTTTACTGCACAGAGGTCAATTGCAATCTCCCCCAAAGTAGTGCAGGAACTACTTTTGGGAATCAGTGTGGTGCCGCAAAGTCAGAATACAGAATGACGGTGTGAAATAAGGAACATACACCAAGCTATGCAGTGGAATAACGTCCTTACAGGAGGTCTCCAATTTACAAGCCGACCTCAATGCTCTGTCTAATTGGGCGACTATGTGGCAGATGAGGTTTAATGTTGATAAATGTAAAGTTATGCACTTGGGGCTAAGAATATGCATGCATCATATATACTAGGGGGGTACAACTGGGGGAATCCGTTGTGAAGGATCTGGGGGTTTTGGTAGATCATAAGCTCAATAATGGCATGCAATGCCAAGCTGGGTTTCCAAAGCGAGCAAAGTCCTTTCTTGTATTAAGAGAGGTATGGACTCCAGAGAAAGAGATATCATTTTGCCCCTGTTCAAATCATTAGTAAGACCTCATCTGGAATATGCAGTTCAGTTTTGGGCACCAGTTCTCAAGGAGGATATTGGGGAACTGGAGAAAGTGCAGAGAAGGGCAACCAAACTGATAAGAGGCATGGAGGAGCTCAGCTATGAGGAAAGATTAGAGGAACTGAATTTATTCACCCTTGATAAGAGGAGATTAAGGGGGGATATGATCAACATGTATAAAAAAGGGGTCCATATAGTGAACTTGGTGTTGAGTTATTCACTTTACAGTCAACAAAGAGGACAAGGGGGCACTCTTTACGTCTGGAGGAAAAGATTTCATCTCCAAATAAGGAAAGGTGACATTTATAGGTAAAGTTGATCCGGGGAAAATCCGATTGCCTCTCGGGGTATCAGGAAGGAATTTTTTTTTTTTTTTTTTTTTTTTCCCTGCTTTAGCAAATTGGAGCACGCTCTACTGTTTTTTTTTTTTTTTGCCTTCCTCTGGATCAACTGTGGGTATAGAATGGGGTATATGTGTGTGCCCTAACTATGTAACATACAGTACAGAATGAGGTAGTGTGGCATAGGGAGCACACGGTGCAGAGTACAGACTTAGGTGGTGTGGAATAAGGAACGTTTAGTGGCATATAGAATGGGGTGATGTGAAATGGAACTTGTAGTGCAGAGTATAGAATGAGGCGGTTATGAAATGGGGCAACACAGAGCAGAGTACAGAATGATTTGCTGTATATTTTGTTTGGCAACATGCATGTAGAAGTGCCACACGCATGTCCTGGAGAAGTGACCCTACACTTACTGGACTTGAAAGGGGGTCCTCAATCTGCGTGTCCTTTTTTGTCCAAAAGTTGCCTGTACTGCAAAAAATAATGCAGCCATTATTGCCCATCTCACTGCCCCCTGCATTTTTGCATAGTCATGCACAGCCCTGCAATAAGTTGAGGTGCTGTTAAGGTGCTCTACTCTTCTCCTCCACCATCATGGAAACCTGAGTAATGCGGTGACCCAGAGTGTACAATCTTCACCACTGCTGCCCACAAGATCCCTTCACGGATTAGCATTTCGGGACACATTCTGAATCTGCAGGACTCTGGTACTTTGTTAAAATGCCAGGAGACAATCCCACATATTTTGGGATGGTTGGGAGGTATGTATTTATCTTGGGCACATTAAGATTTTCACTTGGTCTGGACACCAAAAGCCTGAGAAGTACCTCAATCCTTTTTAATCCATTTTCAGTCACTAATTAAATCAACAGTTCTGTGCTTTTCATACAGCAAACAAATTATGTGCAAATATGGAAACTTTTTATTTTCTAGCAGATGTTGCAGCCCCAGTGACCTCCATGAGGACATATTTTCCAGAAGTGTGGTTTACGGGGATCACTTATGTGGGGTGAGTTTTTTTTTTATTTATTTTTTTGTACTACTTCCCTTTTTTTTTATTTTTTGTGTCCTTGTGAGTAGGGTAATAAACTGTTGCAAGAATGTGTACAATGCAATCCCAGAGATGGAAGCACCTGGGAGGTGAAGAATAGACATGTGCATTAATTTTCGTCCGAATTTTGGGTATTTTTCGTTTTAACAAACCATAACAAATGTGCAGAATCTGAAACCCGAAAGATCCGCCAAACAAATGCTTTGTTTTCGTTGTGACAACAGTTTGATATATAGATAGGAGATTTGAAATGACGCTGACAATGGTGGTCTGTGTCCATCGAACCTGTGGTCGAATGTGCCTAACCTTAGCTCTATTAGTCCAAGATTAGTCTACATAGAGAGAAAAGATTTGACGAAGCAGTTGGAGTGGACATTTATGGTCAAATGCTCTGCCCATAGGCTATAGAAAAATTCTAATGTTGGTTGACTAGTAATAAATAAAATGTATCACTAGTGTCATAAAACATTCTACTATAGCTTGTAGGTGGAACATTCGGCCGGATATGTAAGATTGCGGCGTCGTACAGTTTAGCTGCTCCGTCAAATCTTTTTGGAACATTCGACAGACGCCATAAGCCTTCAATGACGACAGATTCAACCTTAATAATTTTGGATAATTCGGACGAATTTATTTTGAAATGAAATAAATAACTAATTTCGGGAGTAACTAGAATGTATTTTTCAGACGAATACAAAATTCTGAAACAAAATATTTCGGTGTGCACATGTCTAGTGAAGAATGACTTTGGGTAGAGGTATGCTTAGTTGGTTTATTACCTAATGATCTAAATTAGACATGTGCAATTTGTTTAGTTGCTAATTCGTTTTTTGACAAATTCGTTAATTCCGAAATCGAAAGAAAAAATCTGTTAAACTAAATAACTAACTATTATAGGTATTGGAATTCCCTTTCAAATTTGTCAGTGAATGTAACGAGTACGAATTTATCCGAAGTTACGAATTATCTGAAATAACGAATGCCGCATCTAACCAAATGGAACGAAACAAATTAATAATAATAAATAACAATATTAATAATAAAACCTTTTATTATTTATTATTAATTTGTTCTGTTACATTTGTTTAAATGCGGCATTGGTTATTTCAGATAATTCGTAACTTCGGATAAATGCGTACTCGTTAATTTAATAGTTATTAAACTGATTTTGCTTTCTCCTTTTTTTTTTTTTGTTTCAAATTTTGGGATTTTCAAATCTTTGAATTCCCGACATTCGTAAAATAGAAATGTGAAAATTTCCGAAAAAAGCAAAAAAACGAATGAAACAAAAAACGAAAATGAACAATTTTTTTTGTCAGTGCACATGTCTAATCTAAATCTTTCTCCACCAGGGATCCATGGAACCTTAGGGTTTCCCTAGAAGTTCCTTGATATTGATGGGATTGACCTTGTGCTAGACATGTGCGATTAGTTTCGTACGAATTTCCAGAAATTCGTACGAATCCGAAATACGAATTGTTATGCATATGATTTCTGTACCAAATATCGTTTACGAATTTATGATCCAAATTAACAGAAACGTGACTGGTGTTTTGTTCACCAATCAGAGGAAGTCGGCACAGGGATGGTGGGAACCCCTCATAATGATAAAATAACGAAAGTTAGTTTATGATGAATGTTAACAGTTTACGAATCTAACCAATTTGTATTTCGTACGAATCGGAATTGAAGTTCGTACACTAAATACAAATTTATTTTTATTTATACAGAGCAGAACGAAAAAATTGACAGCGCCCATGTCTACCTTGTGTCTGATTCAGTTGAGTCAGTGGTGTGCCACAAATGACATCAATGTATGGGTGTACTAGACTGGCAACGAATGTAAAGGACATTTTTCCATCTGCCCAAAAAGCATATCGGACATTCTTAGATTCTTCTATTTGCTTGATCGTCACAGATGCAAAGATTCAAAAATTTTTGAAAAATGTTGCTCTGTTAGATTTAATGAGCTGCACTGATTAACACGTTGCCTGACCACAGTGTACATCAGTGTCATGGGGACCATTTTCCTGCAGACCACTGGGGTTTGTGAGGTCCTCATTAAGTTTTTAAATACTTGGGGAAATGTACAACTTTATGATCATGAGCTGTAAATATTTTAAACTGGGGTTGCTGAAATTTTTATTTAAAGGGTGTGTCATGAAAAGTCTGAGAAATGCTGCTTCTACACGTTCTATTCTTCCAATTCATTTAACATGCCTGTTCCACAGAACACGCTTCGGTGTTTACAGCGCCTGCACACATGACCAGAAGCCACATGCATTAGCTGACTGATCTTGGCTGAAGCGTTGGCGCTGCAAATGGGCCAGTTTTGTTAATTTCCTACATTTTAGGAGGGGGGGCGGGGGTTGTAGGATATGTTACTAAACTGCAGTAGAGAAATTCCTCTTCTTGTGCATACTGGGTTGCTTGATGTGGCAAAGCTTTCTATTGACGGGCCGGACTGGATAGATCAATTTAAATCCTTTAGCAGGTTGCCCTGCCCATTTTTGCTCCTGATAAAAATGTCTGCTAGATACACTTGTAAATTTTAATTTTCTAATCCAATTTTCAGGGAAAATGGAACCATTACAAACCTTGAGGTCCCAGGCACCATCACCAAGTGGAAAAGTGATGTGGTGTGTCTGTCCAACGGGACTGGTTTCGGCATGACCAAATACCCAGCCAACTTCACTTCCTTCCAGAAGATGTTTGTAGACCTCTCCCTTCCAGATACCATCGTCCATGGAGAAATCATGGTTGTAGTGGGTTCTGTTGCTAACTACATGGACAAGTGTGCTAAGGTGACTACTGACTACTGTCCCTATTTATTTTTGGTTATTTGGTAGGTATGTGATGTACGCATAGAGGTTTGTTCTATCACAAGATGCACAATTAAAACTTGGAACAGAAACTGCAGATTTTTAGTGCATGTACAGTATACTTGTTTAGTCAGACATTTGATCAAGTCATTTTTTTTTATTTTTTTAGTGTCATTAAGTTTGTAGGCAGGTGCAGTCGACTTTCTCCACTGCAGGTAGAGAACCACAGCGACACTGCAGGGTAGTGGAAGTCAAGAGGAACATGGTTCCTCTATGGTTTCCTGGATCATTGGGGGGGGTTATCTGGATGCTGCCATCCCATGTGACTCTGGTGGCCATCTTGGGGTCAGGCAAAGTTTAAGACCCTGACTCCCAGGCATGTCACATGTGGGTAGTGTAGGGACAAATCACCCGTCTGACAGCTACAATGATTAGTAGACATGTGCGATTCGTTTCGTACGAATTCGTAATTCGTACGAATTTTTCGAAATTCGTACGAAGTTACGAATCTGTAGTACGAATTTTTTTTTTTTACGAATTCCGTACGGAATACGAAATTCCGTTTACGAATTTCGTCGCCGAATGATTCGAATGAATTCGAATGACAAAGTGTCATTTTTGCAGGAAAAATTCCGTTTACGAATTTCAGCTCCAAATTATTCGAATCCAACTACCAATATCAAATTTCAACTAATTCAAACGAAATTATTATAGCAGATATAACGAATGAATTCGAATGCATTCAAATGAATTCGAATGACAAAGTGTCATTTTTGCAGAAAAAAAAGCTATTTAAAAAACAGTCATTCATTGATATAAAAAAAAAAAAAAAAGCGTAGGGGTCCCCCCAAATTCAATAACCAGGCCCTTCAGGTCTGGTATGGATATTAAGGGGGACCCCAGCCAAAAAAAAAAAAAAAAAATGGCGTGGGGTCCCCCCCAAATATCCATACCAGACCCTTCAGGTCTGGGATGGATTTTAAGGGGAACCCCGGCGAAAAAAAAAAAAAAAAAATGGCGCGGGGGTCCCCCTCAAAATCCATACCAGACCCTTTATCCGAGCACGCAACCTGGCAGGCCGCAGGAAAGGAGGGGGGGACGAGAGCGGCCCCCCCTCTCGCCTGAACCGTACCAGGCCACATGCCCTCAACATTGGGAGGGTGCTTTGGGGTCCCCCCCAAAGCACCTTGTCCCCATGTTGATGAGGACAAGGGCCTCATCCCCACAACCCTGGCCGGTGGTTGTGGGGGTCTGCGGGCGGGGGGCTTATCGGAATCTGGAAGCCCCCTTTAACAAGGGGACCCCCAGATCCCGCCCCCCCCCCTGTGTGAAATGGTAAGGGGGTACAAAAGTACCCCTACCATTTCACCAAAAAAGTGGCAAAAATGGTAAAATGACAGGAGACGGTCTTTGACAATTCCTTTATTAAAATCTTCTTTCTTCTTTCTTCTCTCTTTCTTCCTTCTTCCTTTCTTCATCTTCTCCTTCCGGCATCTTCTTCCATCGTCTTCTTCCTTCGATTCGCTTCTTCTTCCTCCGGTCTTCTCGTCCTTCTCGTCCGGCGGCGTCCTTCTCGTCCGGCATCGTCGTCTCTTCTCGCAGGCCGCTCCTCGCAATGGGAGGCTCCCGCTCTGTGAGGCTTCGCTCCGGGTGACAGGTCTTTTATAACGAAGGCACCTGGTGACCCCGCCCCCTCTGACGCACGGGGACGTCATGTGGAATTCCCTATGGCTTTCCCCATGACGTCAGAGGGGGGGCGGGGTCACCAGGTGCCTTCGTTATACAAGACCTGTCACCCGGAGCGGAGCCTCACAGAGCGGGAGCCTCCCATTGCGAGGAGCGGCCTGCGAGAAGAGACGCTGATGCCGGACGAGAAGGACGAGAAGACCGGAGGAAGAAGAAGCGAATCGAAGGAAGAAGAAGATGGAAGAAGATGAAGGAAGGAGAAGATGAAGAAAGGAAGAAGGAAGAGCAGAAGAAAGAAGATTTTAATAAAGGAATTGTCAAAGACCGTCTCCTGTCATTTTTTACCATTTTTGCCACTTTTTTGGTGAAATGGTAGGGGTACTTTTGTACCCCCTTACCATTTCACACAGGGGGGGGGCCGGGATCTGGGGGTCCCCTTGTTAAAGGGGGCTTCCAGATTCCGATAAGCCCCCGCCCGCAGACCCCCACAACCACCGGGCACGGTTGTGGGGATGAGGCCCTTGTCCTCATCAACATGGGGACAAGGTGCTTTGGGGGGGACCCCAAAGCACCCTCCCAATGTTGAGGGCATGTGGCCTGGTACGGTTCAGGCGAGAGGGGGGCCGCTCTCGTCCCCCCCTCCTTTCCTGCGGCCTGCCAGGTTGCGTGCTCGGATAAGGGTCTGGTATGGATTTTGAGGGGGACCCTACGCCATTTTTTTTTTTTGGCTACGCTTTTTTTTATCAATGACTTCAATGAATGACAGTTCTCTGTATTACGGATCCAACAATTCATTTGCCGGCAAATAGCTGCGACTCGTGATTTTAAATAGTTTTTTTTTTCCTGCAAAAATGACACTGCAGGAACAGTTCTCTATATTAGATATACTGAATCTCGAAGCATTCGAAGCATTCGTTATATCACAGAGCGGGAGCCTCCCATTGCGAGGAGCGGCCTGCGAGAAGAGACGACGATGCCGGACGAGAAGGACGACGCCGGACGAGAAGGACGAGAAGACCGGAGGAGGGACCCCACGCCATTTTTTTTTTTTTTTTGGCCGGGGTTCCCCTTAAAACCCATACCAGACCTGAAGGGCCTGGTTATTGAATTTGGGGGGACCCCTACGCTTTTTTTTTTTCTGCAAAAATGACACTTTGTCATTCGAATTCATTCGTTATATCTGCTATAATAATTTCGTTCAAATTAGTTGAAATTCGATATTGGTAGTTGGATTTACTAACGATTCGTAACTATTCATAACGATTCGTAACGATTCGTAACTATTTATAACGATTCGTAACTTGAAATTGAAATTCGATATTTGTAGTTGGATTCGAATTGTTCTCTGTGTTATGAGAACCAACAATGCATTAGCCGCGTTAACGATTCGTAACGATTCGTAACTTTACTAACGATTCGTAAAAAAAATTACGATTCGTCCGAATTTCGTACGAATTCGAACGGAATTTCGTACACGAATTACGAATTACGAATTTTTTTATATACGAAACGGGACGAAACGAAACGAAACAAATTTTTTGACAGTTCCCATGTCTAATGATTAGTGGCAGGGAGATGTTCCAGACGAGTCCTGGGGGAAAAAAGTGTGGGAACTCCAACCCAGCAAAAAAAATAACAATGATACACTCGTATGCATGAACGCTTCAAAAAATTTTCATCCAATTTTCGTATTGTGTGTATGAAGCTTAACTGTTAGTACATAAAAAAAAATAAAAATCCTCAATAAACATAAATACGGTAATTCTCTGAATAATCAGCATTCATTCAATTGTGCTTCCATGCAAATGTGAACATCATGTTCTGATCTTCATTGGGGAATTTTATTTTGTATATAGAGTGTTTATGTGGTGAGTTTACACTTTTTTCATTGAACAGAGTTTGGATAACACAGGGTTAAACTGAGTTCATAAATGAACTGCACATTATCTGGACAGAATGCTTGGGGAGATAGTGATGTGTTCCTGCTTAGGAGATGTATGTTAGTTTGGGGGGCTGCAAAATCTGCAGGGCTCCAACACACTCGCTGCTATTCCAACCCTTCACATATTTCCACATAAACTTCCCTCCTGGCATTAAACTTTGCCAGGTACTGTGCTTGGCTTACCACCCCAAACTGATGTTCCTCTCTCAGCTCACCTTAGGGTTGCCACCTTTTTCTTCAAATCCAACCCGAACACTTTGGCGGCGCAAAGCAATTTTTTTTTTTTTATAGTAAAAGCTATACATATTTGCTGTTAAATAACATTTCTAATCATGACATTAATAAGAGTTCCCCTTTTACATCTGAACTCAGAGTTCCCTTTCACACTGTGTGTGTGTGTGTGTGTGTGTGTGTGTGTTGGGCAGTGTGACAGAATGTAACAGGCACTCAGCTTGGACAACGGCAGCCAGCAAACCTGCTGGGAAGCCATAGTCCAGTCTAAACAATGTGTTCAGGTAGTCTGAAACCCGGACGCATGATTTCCAACCCGAACTGTCTGGGTAAATCCTGGACAGGTGGCAACCCTAGCTCACCTCTACCTGCATGTCATGTGAGCAGAATAGCTGTTCACCTCCTCTTGGTTCTCATCATATCATATGGCACTAAAGATAGAGGGGGGGATTCAGCGGGACACACAAAGTATGCAGGAGACTGGGGTGGAGGATGAGGAGACAGAAAATCAGGAGGGGCCGGCAGGGAGGAGCGCATCACGAGAGGTCTGACTAAACACAATCTGTTAGCAGTAGGGACCTGATCTAACCGTCAGTTAGCTGTGATTGATGGGTAGATCGCAGAGGAAGCTGTCATGGGGCCCCCTACTGGCAATGCCTGAATGGTCAGTCCACCCCTGGTGTGCGTCACTTACTATTGCGAGCTGTGTCAGCGGCTGCTGGTGTAGCACCTGCCACACAGCTTGCATACTTCAAAGTCTTGCAGGACACAGCTGCTAACGGGAACTGAGTTCCTGTTGTGGAAAAAGTACAGGAACTCCGTTCCCATGCGTTCCCGCAGGACTTGAGCCCTGGGGACACTCCATCCTTCCTGGAAATGTCCCCATTTGGGTATGGACCAACCAAGCCGCATTCCACCCCCTCAAGATAAATGCTGTTGGCACATCTAAGACCTGCTCAGCTACACACTATTATATACCGCGAGTGTTCCCTGTCAGATGCCTTACCACTGGGTTGGTTGTGATTTGTTGGATTCTACATTCATAAAAGTTCAGTTCTCTAACTGGCTCCTTGGTGCTTAATGCCACGGCACCTCCCAACAAAGCCAGACCCAGTGTAAAATTTACTAATCCAGTCAAAAGTTAAGGATTTTCATGCCATCATTAGCACACAGCTCCAGAATTTCCATCTGAGAAGATTGGTATCCCATATTCTGAGCATTTTACCTCCTAGACAGAAGGGCTATCTTGGTGCTTCTATAATCAGGATGTTCTATTGACTTTTCTCTTTACTGTGCTTCCCCAGGTACGTGTCACTTTGCAGTCTTCAGGTGACTATACAGCGGAACCGGTTTTCACGGAATCGGAAAAATGCGTATGCTCACAGGAAAGAGTTTCCTACTCCTGGAAGATAAATGCTACATCCATAGGTATTTAAAGAATTCATGAAAAATTGAAGTACAACATAGTATGAAGTTTATCTAGATTTACTGAAACATTTGATCCTGTACAACATAAACCTTTAATCCTATATAATGAGGTCTGTTGGAGTTGATGGATCTGTATGTACGTGGATAGGAAACTGGTTACATGAAAGTGACTCCTTATCTAAAGTGTAATGTTGTAAGTGGTGTGCCCCAGGGTTTTGTATTGGGCCAATGCTGTTCAATTTGTTGCTATAGAGCAGTGGTCTCAACTGCAGCCCATAGGTTAGATGCGGCCTTTGTTGGCTTTTATCTGGCCTTTGGGGCATTTTTTTTCCCCCCACTGATATAAAGCACTATTTCTCCAACTGACACAACAATGGGGCATTATTCCTGTCATCGACACCAATGATAGGACACAATTACTCCCCCTGACACTAACTATCTAGCACTGTTCAAGTGTTGATTACTTCAAAAAACATTTCAGATGCCTTCCTTGGGAAGCGGAAGATGCAGGGCCATTTGAATTAAGGTCTTAAACATGTTAAGGGTATAATGTAGCACTGACCCCCCCCCCCCCCCGAAGGAGCTGCTGGTTTTATTTGGGCTTAGTTGCCTCACCTGCTTGCATCTCCGTCTTGGGGCTCCTGTGGAAAGTGACCCAAAGAATGTAAATTTCCAATACTTAGTCCTTTGCTTTTATTGTGTATAAATGACCATAAAAAAGTCTCTCGCTAAAAAGGTCAGCGGGTTAGGGATAAGTTCAGGCATCTGGTACTGCGGGTTGAAGATCTATTTTAGATCAAGAAGATATTTCCATTAACTGGATCCAGCCACCACCGGATAGGCCCCTCTCGCTGGACCTAGCAGCCAGTGGGGTATTCGACAGTCTCTGCCACAGACTTGTGAATTTAAAACTTAAGTGTCATTGAGAGATTAAAGGATATTTCCATACAATACCAGTCTTTCAGCCGAACTGGCGGTACTGTATGTATAATGATCTGGGTTGCGTCCTTCAACTGAGTCTCCAGGCTCCTCCAAAGATACCAGCCTAGCGCACGGTTTTCTCTTGAAAGAGTCCTCACCTGGATCCTCCAGTTTCTGGGCCTATCTCCTCAGGCGAGACGGCACCAGACCATCCCTGGATCTGTTGGCCCCGAGATTCGCTCGGGCCTATCCTCGGTTGCACTGCCTTGGGCCAGCTGGTCCCGAGACGCAGGATACATGGCTCCGCACCCCAGGCCAGAAGGGCCATGGGGACTGGGTCAAAGAACCCAGAGACGACAATCAAAACTTTTTTTTTTTTTTTTTTTTTTTTTTTTAATACCATCTCCCAGATATCACAGCAGGAAAACACTCCCACTGGGCTGGTTCCGAGCAATAGGTGGCATCCAATGCATCCTGCTGAACTGCGCTTCTACACTTACCGGTGGTGACAGTGACACCTGCGGTCAAGGAGAAACCAGTGCAACCCAGCTGGACTGGTACAGAAACCAGTAATTTAGAGAAATTAGCCTGAAACCCAACTGTGGCCTCAGGCAACCTAATTTTGGGAAAAATAGCGGCTGCTCATCAGAAGCCGGCGCTACACTAACATATGTGAATTGCAAGTAATGAGAAGCTTTCAAACACACTACAGCCTAAAAATCAAGGTCTTGCAAAAGCAGTTGACCTTTGGGTGCGATCATCATGCAAAGTTTTCCTTTTGGGCGTCATGAATTATGAGATGTAATAACCACATGTACTGTGCGGTCTAGTAGATTTTTCTGTAAGAATTCCACAGAAGTTTCAGGATGTGAGAAGTTCAGTGTCAAAATTGCTGGGGAAGGAAAAGGAGTAGGCCAGGTTTTTTTTTTTTTTTTTTTGGACTCCTCAACCATAAAAAGGCCTATGATAAGGATGGATAGCCTAGTTCAAACTAATTTTCCTTAATAAATGGGCCTAAATATGTAAACCTAGCATAGATTGTGGCACCAGTTCCTCACTCGCATCTGCCTTCTGGTCACTGCAGCCCATGACTGATATCCACACCAAGGTATACTGTGAAGATGGTGATAACATGTACTTCAATTGTACAGGTGTTGCTAATGTCTCTGTGACGGCTGAAACCATTCACATCGGCGCATCGTGTGAGGGACCAGCTGATCCTAACGAACCAAACCGCAAGGACACCATAGTGCGGCATTTCACTGTGGAGGTGAGTGGACAAAAAATAAAGGTTAACATTTACAACCTGGAAAATAAGTCTTGTATATTATAGCGTATATACAGTATGTGCGTTCTGTATATTTGCCATTCTTTTTGCTTTCTTGGTTGGTGTCTCTTCACACATGTGCTCTGGCTTATGTCTTGCGCACTCTATTTTTGTGAACAAATTTTATGAACTGCCAACATTTTATACTTACCTGGATACCTATGCTAATGCATGGAGCTACCTAATTCTATGATGGCTATGCATTAAACTGGTTATAGCTTGATAGGACAGTACAAAGATGATTGATTTTTTTTTTTTATTTTTTTTTTTCTATTTAAGCCTGAAGGCTTCAAGCAAGAGGTGACCAAAACCGACTTTGTCTGTGTGAAAGGTAAGAATATCTGGTGGTTTCCTAGTACTGTTAATGGTCCATACAATGGCATATTCCACCATTTGCAAAAAATATAAACATTTTCTTGCGTTGATTTAAAAAAAAAAAATGCACTTCTCAACTTTTTGCATTTGTACCTGCTAAGTAGGGATGAGCCGAACACCCCCGGGTTCGGTTCGCACCAGAACCTTCGAACGGACCGAAAGTTCGCGCGAATTTTCGAACCCTATACGTTATAATGGACGCGAACGTTCGAAATCAAAAGTGCTAATTACAACGGCCAATATGCATGTTAATGTCATAAAACAGGTTTGGGGACCCGGGTCCTGCCCCAGGGGACATATATCAATGCAAAAAGAACTTTTAAAAACTAACGTTTTTTCGGGAGCAGTCATTTTAATGATGCATAAAGTGAAAAAAAAAAAAAAAAGTGAAATTTTCCTTTAAATATGGTCCCTGGGGGGTGTCTAAAGTATGCCTGTGAAGTGGCATGTGTTTCCCGTGTTTAGAACTGTCCTTGCACAAAATGACATTTGTAAAGGAAAAAAAGAAGCCATTTAAAACCACTTGCGGCTTTAGGTTTGTTCTTAAGTAGAATCTGAACAGGTACATTATGAAGTGTAGCTCCATCCCCAAAAAATCTATTTTTAAGCTTTTTGGAGAACATAGGGAGGGGTTATCACCCCCTGTAACATTTGCTGTCTTTGCACATCTGTTCAGAACATGTCACCTCACTTTCCGTCCCAATGACAAATGTTTTTGGAAAAAGTGGGGTTTTAATTGAAACAAGGATTGGTGATAAGTATCAGTAGAGAGGAGATACCTTTTTCCCAAATTAAATCTAACAGGATAGAATTTCCCTTCCTAGGGGTAGATTTCCTCTCACTTCCTGTTTTCTCTTTCCATTTGCAAGTAGGAGTCGTTTGTAAGTTGGATGTTTGAAAGTAGGGGCCTGGCGTATATACTCTGCAGAAATTTGCCCTATTAGATGTTGGTGTAGCCACAAGACTGGTGGGCACAGGAATGGGCCCTGCTGTGAGTTATTAGATCAAGATTTGTAATTGCAAGCACCTGATGAACAGGGCAGAAAAATTGGGCCTGTGGTGGTGGACGGTGTTGCCACAAGACTGTAGGCCCTCATAGTTACTCTTGGTGGGCGCAGGAATGGGCCCTGCTGTGAACTATTAGATCAAGATTTGTAATTACCCGCCCCTGTTAAACAGGGGCTGAAAAATTGTGCCTTAGGCACTGGTGCTGGTGCCACAACACTGCAACCCCTCACAGATACTGTACTTGGAGCACAGCAGTCACACGTGTTGCGAAGCATTTTTTTTAAAAATTGTAAGTACACGCCCCTGTTACACAGGGGCTGAAAAATTGTGCCTTAGGCACTGGTGCTGGTGCCACAACACTGCAACCCCTCACAGATACTGTACTTGGAGCACAGCAGTCACACGTGTTGCGAAGCATTTTTTAAAAAAATTGTAAGTACACGCCCCTGTTAAACAGGGGCTGAAAAATTGTGCCTTAGGCACTGGTGTGGTGGCATGGATCATTGAGGAGGAGGAAGAGGATAGTCAGTGAACAAAAGAGGACAGTCACTCAGCATCAGCATAGGCAGTCTTGAAGGGATGTGACATTAAAAATTATTCGGTTATATCCGCCTCAGGTGCCTGGTAGCTGGTGGTGATCCAAGACTGATTCATTTTGATGAAGGTCAGTCGATCAACCGAGGCGGTGGACAGGCGCACCCTATGATCGGTGACAAATCCTCCAGCAGCACTGAATGTGCGTTCGGAAAGAACGCTGGAGGCAGGACAGGCCAGTAGCTCAATTGCATACTGTGCAAGCTCTGGCCAGTGATCCATCCTCAGGACCCAGTAAGCCAGAGGATTTTCGGTGGGAAAGGTGTCCAAGTCTGACCTTGCCCCAAGGTATTCCTGCACCATGTATATCAGACGCTGGCGATGGTTGCTGGAACCGATCATACCTTGGGGCTGCGGACTAAAAAATTGTCTGAACGCATCGGTCAGACGTCCACCTTCCCCACCGCTCCTTCTGCTACTGACCGAAGCCTCAGCAACTCGTCGCCCAGGACCAGGAGTTTGTAACCTCCCAGTTTCTGGGAACGCGTTGCACAGACCTTTCTGCAAGGCCTCCCTGAGATGTCTCATCCTCTGCTCCCTCTGCGACGGCAAGATAAGGTCCGCAACCTTACCCTTGTACCGCGGATCAAGGAGAGTGGCCAGCCAGTAATGGTCCCTCTCCTTGATCCGAAGAACACGAGGATCCTTCCGCAGGCTTTGCAGGATCAGGGAGGCCATGCAGCGTAGGTTAGCTGAGGCATTCGGTCCGGAGTCTTCTGGGTCACTGAGGATGACATGATCGCCAGCCACCTCCTCCCAGCCACGTACAAGTCCACTGGTTTGTTGGGACTGTACATCATCCCTAAAAGACTGCTGCTGCTGCTGATGCTGAGTGCCAGGCTCCACCTCCATGCTCACACAATCCTCCTCCTCCTCCTCCTCCTCCTCCTCCTCCTCCTCCGTGATGGGTGGGACAGAAGGAACACTGTCCGGATAAAGGGGGCCTTGAGAGGCAAGGAAGTCCTCCTCTTCCTGCCTCTGTTCTGCCTCAAGTGCCCTGTCCATTATCCCACGCAGCGTATGCTCCAACAGGTGGACAAGAGGGACAGTGTCACTGATGCATGCACTGTCACTGCTCACCATCCTCGTGGCCTCCTCAAATGGTGAGAGGACAGTGCATGCATCCCTGATCATGCTCCACTGACGTGGGGAAAAAAAACCAAGCTCCCCTGACCCTGTCCTGGTGCCGTAGTCGCAAAGGTACTCATTGATGGCCCTCTGCTGCGTGTGCAGTCGCTGCAGCATGGCCAACGTTGAGTTCCACCTGGTGGGCATGTCACATATTAGGCGATTCTTGGGCAGGTTCAGCTCCTTTTGCAGCTCAGTCAGCCGAGCACTGGCATTATAAGATCGGCGGAAATGCACACAGACTTTCCTGGCCTGCCTCAGGACATCCTGTAAGCCTGGGAACCTGCCCAAGAACCGCTGCACCACCAGGTTGAGGACGTGAGCCATGCAGGGCACATGGGTGAGCTGCCCCTGTCGCAGGGCGGAGAGGAGGTTGGTGCCATTGTCAGAAACGACCATTCCTGGCTTAAGCTGACGTGGCGTCAACCACCTCTCGGCCTGCCCCTGCAGAGCTGCCAGAACCTCTGGCCCAGTGTGGCTCCTGTCCCCCAAACACACCAGCGCAAGCACGGCATGGCATCTTTTTGCCTGCGTACTTGCGTAGCCCCTTGTACGCCTACGGAGCACCGCTGGTCCCAAGGACAGAGCACTGGAGGAAGAAGAAGAGGAGGGGGTGGAGGAGAGAGGTGTGTCACAACCAGTAGCAGTAGTAGCGTTTTGGAGGCGTGGTGGCGGAACAACCTCCAACACTACTGCACCTTGTCCTGCATCCCTCCCAGCTGCCAATAGAGTGACCCAATGGGCCGTGAAAGAAAGGTACCGTCCCTGTCCATGCCTGCTGGACCATGAGTCAGCGGTAATATGCACCTTACCGCTGACCGCCCTGTCCAGCGAGGCATGGACATTGCCTTCCACATACCGGTAGAGAGACGGAATCGCCTTCCGTGAGAAAAAGTGGCGTTTGGGAACCGGCCACTGAGGAACCGCACATTGAACAAATTCACGGAAGGGGGCCGAGTCTACCAACTGAAAAGGCAGCAGTTGAAGTGCTAGCAATTTAGCCAAGCTAGCATTCAACCGCTGGGCATGTGGATGGCTGGGAGTGTACTTCTTTCTACGGTCCAGCAGCTGGGGCAGGGAAATTTGCCTGCTGCAATCGGACGTCGGTGTACTGCAAGTACTTGGTTGTGACACACCTAATTGTACACCTTCAGTCCTCTCAGAGCAGCTTTCAGAGAGGACTGAAGGTGTAGTGGGGATGGAGATCCCAGCTGATGAGGAGCAAGGAGAGGTCCGCTTAGTTCTTTGGTGTGGGTCTTTTATGTGTGCCTGCCAACGAGCTGCATGGCAGGTCGACATATGTCTGGTCATGCTTGTGGTGCCCAAGCAGCTGATGTTTTGGCCACGCGAGATTCGCTTGAGACAAATATTGCAAATAGCAGTGGTGCGATCTGATGCACTCGTCTCAAAAAAGGCCCACACCAAAGAACTTTTCTGATAACGTGCAGAGGCAGCGCCCTGCACAGGCGGAGCTCTGCGGTGTTGTACAGTTGCTGTGCTGGCCTCTACCTGGCCTCCAGGGGGCATCCTGCCTCGTTGGACATGTGACGCCACATCCTCCTCCTCCTCCTCCTCCTCCTCCTCCTCCTCTCCTCCTCATCCTCTCTCCCTTCAGGCACCCACGTGGAGTCAGTGACCTCATCATCCCCTCCCTCTTCACCACTAGAGCAAACCTGGCAGTAAGCTGCAGCTGGTGGAACAGTACTGCCAGATTCCTCAAGCTGGGTATCATCATCCGAGCCTTCGAATCGTTGGGCATCCTCCTGGAGCATGTACCCAACACTGTGCTCAAAGAGTTCGGGGGACTCCTCAGGAGGACATGGTGGGTCTAGGGAAGGGGTGGCTGATGATGCCATTGAGTACGCGTTGGCAGCTGCTCTGCCAGTACCCTGAGCCTGGGTGAGAGAGGATGAGGAGGGCTTGGTCATCCATTCTACCAAGCCTTCAGCATGATGCGGCTCCACATGTCCAGCTGCCGAAAACAAAGATGCGCGTGTCCCATGGCCACGTGCTGATGACGATGCACGACCACGTCCACGTCCACTAGAAACAGAGTCTGCCTGCCCTGTGTTCTTGGCTCTGCCTCCCCTTGGCGGTCTTCCAGCCATTGTAGTCGGTAGTCCTGTGGGTGCTGCTGAGAAGAAAATAGAGGAGCTCTGTGTGATGCCACTAACACACTAGAAGTCCTATGGGTGCTTCTGCAAAGAAAATAGAGGAGCTCTGTGTGATGGGACTAACACACTTCAAGTCCTATAGGTGCTTCTGGGAACAAAATATATGATCTCTGTGTGATGAGACTAACACACTTCAAGTCCTATAGGTGCTTCTGGGAACAAAATATATGATCTGTGTGATGGGACTAACACACTTCAAGTCCTATGGGTGCTTCTGGGAAGAAAATATAGGTCTGTGTGATGGGACTAACACACTTCAAGTCCTATAGGTGCTTCTGGGAACAAAAATATAGGAGCTCTGCCTGCCACGAACACACTACAAGTCCTATAGGTGCTTCTGGGAACAAAATATAGGAGCTCTGCCTGCCTGCCACGAACACACTACAAGTCCTATAGGTGCTTCTGGGAACAAAATATAGGAGCTCTGCCTGCCTGCCACGAACACACTACAAGTCCTATAGGTGCTTCTGGGAACAAAATATAGGAGCTCTGCCTGCCTGCCACGAACACACTACAAGTCCTATAGGTGCTTCTGGGAACAAAATACAGGAGCTCTGTTTGCTGCCAGTGCCTGCCTGCCACGAACACACTACAAGCCCCTCTTTCTAAATCAATCTTTCTAAATTAATCTATCTAACTCAATCTCTCTAAGTAAATCTCTCTAACTAAGTAAATCCAGCAGAGTGACACAGAACGATCCTGCTCTATCTACGCCGGAACAGCATGTGACCGGCGCAGACGGCGTGGCGGCCTTTTATAAGAGGGGGCGTGCACTAAAGCCCCTGAGCTGTAATTGGCTACAGGCGTCCTGCCTGTAGCCAATTATGGCTCTTCGAGTTTCCGGCGCTGTGATTGGCCAAGCATGCGGGGTCACAGTGCATGCTTGGCCAATCATCAGCCAGCAATGCACTGCGCCGGCCGCAATGCATTGCGGGGCCGCTCGCATCACACGAATGTGATGCGAACGGCCCAAATAGTTCTGGGCTCGCCGATCGAGCGAACGCCCGGTGCTCGATGCGAACATGGGTTCGCATCGAGCACCGGGCCCATCCCTACTGCTAAGCATTGCCACTATGATTAGTAGATTGTGGTTGGGCTTCTGCAAACTCTTAACCTGCATCTCCTGTACCAAACCCTTCAGTTGCAAAGCCAGAGGAAGTATCGGTGGATGATGAGACTGCACTTCTGTTCCATTAATTATGGGTCCCTCTGCTGTGGTCACAGATCTCTAAAGTAAAAAGACACGGGGTGCTAGTTGGTAGAAAATCGCAAAGGGGCTGTTTGGAGGTGAGGGCTGCAGACTGACCATTATTTATTGCAGTACCCTAAATATGGATGGGGGAAAAAAAATTATATATTTCTCTTTACTATACTTGCCTGCTCTGTGCAAAAACCATTGTACAGATCAGCTCCGATCTTCCTCTTCTGGGGTCTCCTGCTGGTTCTCCTGGCTCCTCCACCCTTCAAAGTACCCCCTTGGCAAGCCATTTGCTAAAGGATGGGAGTACTCGCATGTGCTCTCCCCTGAGACATGCTGCCCATGTCCATAGACCTACCCCAGCTCCCTTCATCATAGGATTTAGGCCTGATTCACACCAATGCATTTTTAGTGCTTTTTTGCATTTTGCAGATTTGCACTTAGTCCATTTAACATAGTTTCCTATGGAACACGTTCTGTAGTGCAAATCTGCAAAATGCACTAAAAATGCATAGGTGTGAATCAGGCCTTAATGAACAGCATCAGGAGCCAATAGTTCCTGCTGCTATCAATTTTTCCTATGAGGATGGAGAGCACACAGGTGGCCACTGTTCTTGTGTACAGCTTTGGCTCAAGATCAGGTTTAATGTAAGTGTAAAGGGCGGGGGGGGGGGGGGGGGGGGGGTTTACAAGACTTTTACCTTAATGCAAGGATTGCATTTTTTTTTTTTTTAACCACTTGCCGACCGCCCCATGTAGATATACGTCGGCAGAATGGCACGTACAGGCAGAACCACGTACCTGTACGTGCCATTCTTCAGGCGGTTGGGGGGTCCGATCGGACCCCCCTCCGCCGGCGGGGACGGTCGGCATCGCTTCAGGAGCGATCCGGGACGAGGGGACGGCCAGTGGTTTCTGGCCACCCCCTCGCGATCGCTCCTGGCGAATGAAAAGCTTCCCCTTCCTGTCTATTGTATAGACAGGAAGGCGGAAGTGATGTCACGCTCGGTGCGCCGGTCTATGTGACCGGAACGCCGAGCAGAGAACATGTACAGGTTAGTGCACAAACAGTACACTGACACCAGTACACATAGGCACATATTCCACCCCCCTGTCACCCCCAGATCACCCCCCAGATCACCCCCTCCCCCCCCAGTCACAGTGTCACTAATTGCAGTGATCATTTATTTACTGATCACTGCATTTAGTGTCAGTGTGACTGTAATAACTGTCAGTGCAGTTAGTTTTAGGTCCAAGGTAGCCCCCTACCCCCCCCTAATAAAGGTTTAAACCCCTGATTGCCCCTAGTTAACCCCTTCACCCCCTTTTGCCAGTGTCACTAAGCGATCGTTTTTTTCTGATCGCTGCATTGTGTCGCTAGGCAACCATTTTTTTTTTATTTTAACCGCCATGTTTTATATAGGTTCATAAATAGTTTTATAGGTCAGGTACCCCCATATTACAACCTAAATAAAGGTTTTAACCCCCTGATTGCCCCTAGAGTTAACCCTTTCACCAGTAATCACCGTATAACTGTCACTGGTGACGCTGGTTAGCCAGTTAGTTATTTCGTTATTTAGGTTCCCCGTCAGGTTTTTATATAGCGTCAGGTACCCCCATATATTACCTAATAAAGGTTTTAACCCCCTGATTGCCCCTAGTTAACCCTTTCACCCCCTTTTGCCAGTGTCACTAAGCGATCGTTTTTCTGATCGCTGCATTAGTGTCGCTAGGTAACCAGTTTTTTTTTGTATTACTGTTACGGGTGACGCTGGTTAGTTAGCTTGTTTTTTATACTGTCAGGGCACCCGCCATTTATTACCCAATAACGGTTTAACCCCCTGATCGCCCGGCGGGTGATATCAATTAGGTTTTAGGGTCAAATAAGGTCTGCGTCGCCCAGGTTAGTGCCAGTACCGCAAACACCCACGCGCAAAGCATACACCTCCCTTAGTGGTATAGTATCTGAACAGATCAATATCTGATCTGATCAGATCTATACTAGCGTCCCAGCAGTTTAGGGTTCCAAAAAAAACGCATTGTTAGCGGGATCAGCCCAGATACCTGCTAGCACCTGCGTTTTCCCCCTCCGCCCAGCCCAGCCCAGCCCACCCAAGTGCAGTATCGATCGATCACTGTCACTTACAAAACACTAAGCACACATAACTGCAGCGTTCGCAGAGTCAGGCCTGATCCCTGCGATCGCTAACATTTTTTTTTGTGGTAGCGTTTTGATTCAGTCGCTAACAGTCAGGAGCTTTTTTACCTGTGAATCTCAAAAAAATAAAAAAAACAAAAATAGTTGTCGTTTTATTGTTCTCTCTCTCTCTCTCTCTATTGTTGCTCTTTTTTTACTCCATTCTATTCTGCAATGTTTTATTATGTTTTATCATGTTTTATCATGCTTGCTTTTCAGGTATGTAATTTTGTTTACTGTGTTTTAGTGTTAAGCATTTTTTTGTTTTCAGGTGCGCCATTCAGTTGCAGCGCGGATTTATTTATCTTGACAGCAACAGCGTTTGCTCCCACGATACATAAAGCCGCGACTCCAACGCTGTAGGAGGTGATTTCACCACCACAGTTAAAAAAAAGAGCATATGTGCCGAAGCATGGGGGCAGCAGGGGGGGGGGGGGGAGGAGCGATTGGCTCCTAATGCCACGTACATACGGTCGAAATTCCGACCGTGTGTACACGGCATAACTTTTGCGGGAGGATGCCCCCATGCATCGGCATATATAAATGGTGCATGTATGCCCATCATTAGAAGTGGGTGGATGAAGGGAGGTATTCTAATGGTGGGCATACCCACCAATCAATCTCTTTTTTTTCGTTCAGCCAAGAGGCTGCATGAAAAAAAAAAAGATTACAATATATGTCCAGTATGTTGCTGGACTTTGAATGGTTATACCAGAATGATGCCTGCAGGTTTAGGTATCATCTTGGTATCATTCTTTTCAGCCAGTGATCGGCTTTCATGTAAAAGCAATTCTAGCGGGTAATTAGCCTCTAGACTGCTTTTACAAGCAGTAGGAGGGAATGTCCCCCCTCCCGGATATAAACCGCGCCATTGGGAAATTGGGAAAGCATTTTATCACACCAATCTTGGTGTGGTCAGATGCTTTGAGGGCAGAGGAAAGATCTAGGGTCTAATAGACCCCAATTTTTTCAAAAAAAGAGTACCTGTCACTGCCTATTGCTATCATAGGGGATATTTACATTCCCTGAGAACAATAAAAATCATAACAAAGAAAAAAAATGGAAGGAACAGTTTAAAAATAGAATAAAAAAGCTAAATAAATAAAAAAAAAAACTAAAAAAAAAAAAAAAAAGCACCCCTGCCCCCCCTTCTCTTGCGCAAAGGCGTACACAAGCGTTGGTCTGGCGTCATATGTAAACAGCAATTGCAGCATGCATGTGAGGTATCACCGCGAAGGTCAGATCGAGGGCAGTAATTTTAGCAGTAGACCTCCTCCGTGAATCTAATGTGGTATCATGTAAAGGCTTTTAAAGGCTTTTAAAAATGTATGTAGTTTGTCGCCACTGCGTGTTTGTGCGCAATTTTAAAGCATGTCGTGTTTGGTATCCATGTACTCGGCCTAAGATCATATTTTTTATTTCATCAAAAATTTGAGCAATATAGTGTGTTTTAGTGCATTAAAATAAAAAAAAAGTGTATTTTTTCCACAAAAAATGCGTTTGAAAAATCGCTGCGCAAATACTGTGTGGAAAAAAAAAATGCAACACCCACCATTTTAATCTGTAGGGCCTTTGCTTTAACAATATATATAGTGTTTGGGGGTTCAACGTAATTTTCTTGCAAAAAAAAAATATGTTTTCATGTAAACAAAAAGTGTCAGAAAGGGCTTTGTCTTCAAGTGGTTAGAAGAGTGGGTGACGTGTGACATAGGCTTCTAAATGTTGTGCATAAAATGCCAGGACAGTTCAAACCCCCCCCAAATGACCCCATTTTGGAAAGTAGACACCCCAAGCTATTTGCTGAGAGCAATGTTGAGCCCATTACATATTTTTTTTTTTTTGTCCCAAGAGATTGAATAATGAAAAAAAAAAAATATATATATATTTTTTTTTACAAAAAGTTGTCACTAAATGATATATTGCTCAAACATGTCATGGGCATATGTGGAAATACACCCCAAAATACATTCTGTTGCTTCTCCTGAGTACGGGGATACCACATGTGTGGGACTTTTTGGGAGCCTAGCTGCGTACGGAACCCCAAAAACCAAGCACCGCCTTCAGGCTTTCTAAGGGAGTAATTCTTTTATTTCACTTCTCACTGCCAATCACAGTTTCGGAGGCCATGGAATGCCCAGATGGCATAAAACCCCCCAAAATGACCCCATTTTGGAAAGTAGACACCCCAAGCTATTTGCTGAGAGGTATTGTGAGTATTTTGCAGATGTCGCTTTTTGTCACAAAGTTTTGAAAATTTAAAAAATAAAAAAAAATTTTTTTTTTTATTTACTTTCTTCATTTTCAAAAACAAATGAGAGCTGTAAAATACTCACCATGCCTCTCAACAAATAGCTTGGGGTGTCTACTTTCCAAAATGGGGTCATTTGGGGGGGTTTTGTGCTATTTTGGCATTTTATGGCCTTCGAAACTGTGATAGGTAGTGAGGAGTGAAATCAAAAATTTGCACCCTTAGAAATCCTGAAGGCGGTGCTTGGGTTTCGGGGCCCCGTACGCGGCTAGGCTCCCAAAAAGTCCCACACATGTGGTATCCCCATACTCAGGAGAAGCAGCAAAATGTATTTTGGGGTGCAATTCCACATATAACTATGGCATGTGTGAGCAATATATCATTTAGTGACAACTTTTTGAAGAAAAAAAAAATTATTTTTTATTTTTGTCTTTATTCAATCACTTGGGACTAAAAAAAAAAATATTCAATGGGCTCAACATGCCTCTCAGCAAATAGCTTGGGGTGTCTACTTTCCAAAATGGGGTCATTTGGGGGGGTTTTGTACTTCTCTGCCATTTTAGCACCTCAAGAAATGAAATAGGCAGTCATAAATTAAAAGCGGTGTAAATTCCAGAAAATGTACTCTAGTTTGTAGACGCTATAACTTTTGCGCAAACCAATAAATATACGCTTATTGGCATTTTTTTTTACTAAAGACATGTGGCTGAATACATTTTGGCCCAAATGTTTGACTAAAATTGAGTTTATTAGATTTTTCTTATAACAAAAAGTAGAAAATCTCTTTTTTTTTCAAAATTTTCGCTCTTTTTCCGTTTATATCGCAAAAAATAAAAATCACAGAGGCAATCAAATACCATCAAAAGAAAGCTCTATTTGTGGGAAGAAAAGGACGCAAATTTCGTTTCGTTACAAAATTGCATGACCGCACAATTACCAGTTAAAGTAGTGCAGTGCGAAATTGAAAAAAGACCTCTGGTCCTTAAGCTGACAATTGGTCCGGGGCTGAAGTGGTTAACCACTATAAATACTTATAATGGGGTGTGTATCACTTGGAGCTAGTAGACTCCAAAGAGACATAAAATCTTTAAGTAGCTGACGGTTCACGTCATAAAACATTGTTGCACACCAACACTGCCTAATTTTTTTTTATTTATTTTTTTACTTTTATTTTTGCTCAGTTTTCATATAAAAGGCCTAAAACTATGGGTATAGAATAAACTGTTTTTTATATCCGATTTTCTGCTCAGCAGCTGCTGTCAAGTTGTTACCTGGAGAGTTCAGTACTAGTTCTAATATAGTCATGATGGAGTGGTAATGCCCCCAAACTTTTTACCAACAATTAAAAAAAAAAATAAAAAAAAATTTGCCTCTTACCTGGTTTTGGTCTAGTGCTCCTTTCCATATTTCTATGGTTTGAGATACACTTGCATGCCCATTGAGGGAAGTCCTTGCTGTGTGGGAACTGCCTTATCAGATCTGAGCTTGTATGACGTTTTCCTTCATATACACATGCAAGTCTAAATGTGCCCAGCACCTCCGAGTATGTTGACATGGATATAATTCAACTTTAACCATTCACAGCAGTCTTGAGAGAAAAATCTACCGTAAATATAAAATTGTATGAAGGGTTTAAAATGAACCTGTGCTTTTTATCATTGCAAGGTTCAGATCTCATACCCCCAACCACCCTCATTTTAAAGACGTGGTGTATCATTTTTAATTCCACTTGAGCATATGGGGTGAAAGTAGTATTTGCCAACCTTTCGGACCACTAAACAGTTTAAAACCTGTGGACCACTAACATACATTTTTACATGCCTACACAGAATGCGCTATCTCTTTGCCCCCCCCCCCTTTCCACTCCCTGTCATCACACTGCTGCCTTACAGACTAGACATGTGCAATTCGTTAGTTCCAAAAAATTTTCGAATTTCAATATTTCCGAATTTCGGAATTCTGAATTTTCGAAAATCAGAAAAAAATCTATTTAATTCTAAATAACTATTAAATTATAGGTATTGAAATTCCCTTTCAAATTTGTCAGTGAACGTAACGAGTACAAATTTATCCAAAGTTGCGAATTATCTGAAATAACGAATGCCGCATCTAACCAAATGGAACGTAACGATCTAATAATAAATGACAATACCTTTTTATTATTCCATTCCATTTGTTTAGATGTGGCATTCGTTATTTCAGATAATTCGTAACTTCGGATGAATTCGTACTCGTTAATTTAATAGTTGGTTATTAGATTTTCTTTTTCCAAATTTTGGGACTTTCAAATCTTTGAATTCCCGAATTCCGAAAATTCTAAATTCCGCATTTTCGATTTTCCGCAAAAAATGAACAAATTATTTTGTCAGTGCACATGTCTATTACAAACTCGTCATTGGATCTCACCTCCTTATCCAGCCATGTGCTCAAGCTCTGTGCTCCCTCCGAAATATGATCAGTGCTGCCATTCCCCTCGTTCTTCACCTTCCGTTCTCTGCACTACTTCCGGTGTCTCCCTCTGAGTTCTTGGCAGCCAAAATTAGAGGAGGCATCGGGTATCAAAGCACGCTGAAGGTATTGACTATCAGTGCTCATTGAGAACACTGGAAACACGATTGGGCAGTATACATCCGCCACAATGTTGCTTTCGTGGCAGAACCCCTGGGGGCCATCAATTTTTCTCGTGGGTCACCAGCCACTGGTTGGCGATCACTGGACCAGAGGGATGACTAGCAAAGGTTGGTCCTACTTTTGCATTTTGTCTTCAGAATGGAGTTCGAGTTAAAGTGGTTGTAAAGACTTTATTTAAAAAAAAAAAATATGTATATGTTATACCCCCCCCCCCCCCTGTGCAAAACTAACTGCAGAGGAGGGAAGTATAACATTTTATTATGTTATTGGGTCTCTTTTCGCTGCTCCTGGCCCCTCCCTCCTACCAAGTGCCCCTACAGCCAGCAGCTTGCTATGGTGGCACCCAAGCCGATTCACAGCTCCCTGTGTCCATTCAGACATGGAGCCCTGACCCAGCCCCATCTCTTCCCCTGATTGGCTGTCAAAGTCAGTTAGCCAATCAGGAGGAGATGGCTGAGACGCTCATGGACATCGTTGGGGAGAGATGGGGGCTCAAATAAGTAATGAGGGGGCTGCTACACCCAGTTTTTTTATCTTGATGCATAGAATGTACCTTCTACCTTTACAACTCCTTCTTAAAGCGGTGTTTCAGCTTAAAAAAAAAGTAGCTGCTGACTTTTATTAAGTACACTTACCCTCCCAGGGCGCCCGCGATGCCGTTCGTGGAGGCAGAGATGTCCCTCGGCGTTCCGAATCCAGCGCCGCCATCCTCAGTAAGGGAAACGGCTTCGCGCGGCCAATTGCGCATGCGCGAGTCGACGCACAGCCTACTGCGCGAGTGCGATTTGTGAATGGGGAACGCAATGTGTTGTGGGACACAGTTCCCATAACACACCGCGCCCCATTCACTAGAAGACGGAAGGAGAGAAGATCACTGCGGCGCTGGAGGAGGCAGATTAGGACAATCTGCCTAGCAACAGCCATTTCTGGTATATATATATATATATATATATATATATATATATATATATATATATATATATATATATATATATATATATATATATATATATATATATATATATATATATATATATATATATATATATATATATATATATATATATATATATATATATATATATATATATATAATATATATATATATTTATATATATATTTATTTATTTTTTTTCATTTGAAATTTACTAACATTTTTAAAAGTTTTTGTTTTCAGGGTGTCCCACCACTTTAAGTTCTGTGCTCTCAAGAACTGACCGTCCTGAACTGTGGAGATTTTATAGTTTTCTTCTTTATCACAGGTTCAAACTCATTCGTAGAAGTTAACATCAACCCCTCCGGACGCATTGTTCCTGGGTCTATATTTGCAAAGGTTCAAGTAATAGGTAAGCTGAAAGATAGAAATTTGAGCTAGGGCCCAAATGTGCTCTAAATCCTTAAGGTTTCCCTAATCGTCTTTCAGGACAGCACCTGAGAGAGTGACTCCTCCCTTTGTCCACAGGAAACACCTCTTCCACCAAACTTTAAAAGGAGGCTCCTTCCCACATATGGTCAGTTTTTGTGTTTCCTCCGGAGGGAACACTTCGTGGGAGACAGGGCTCTTAGGTGCTATCCTGAGGGCCTAGGATCCTACTCCACCATTTTTTCATACCTCAGGGGAGCTGTCCCTCCCATTCCACAGCGATGCTACGGTGCTGATGGCTGGGCTCCTTCTCCTCCTTCATGGTGCTCACTGGAGCTAGACTGCTGTGGGTTCTGCCCCTGGGTGGCGGTGTACAGCAGCAATGGCCGGCTTGTTTTTTGAAATGTATGCCGGTCCACTTGCTGCTGTTTGAAAACGCCGCCGCCATCTTGGGGGTGGCATGCTGTGCTCCATCCGCCGGAAGTGAGGCGTCCGGAAGGGGCGGGGCCTACGGAGCAGGCGCGCGGCGTCATTTCCGCCGGAAGTCGCAGGAGGAGAAGGGAGGGACGGGGCTGGTGCTTATTTAGCTGGTTCTGGTCCGGCGCGCTATTGGAGTCCGGAACCGGCGTTTTAGCCACGAGTTATCGCAAGCGCCTCATCAATGGAGTCGGCAGCAGCGAGTGGGACAGGCACAAGCACCAGCAAGGCCCAGGTAAGGGACAGTATTTGCTGTCCTCCCTTACCTTAAGGTCTCTCTCTCCTCCCCCCCCCCCCCCCCCCCCCCCCCCCCCGGTGGCAGGGGCCTGTCTGGGCACATGAAGCAGTTGCTTTATCCTTCATTGTGCACCTGTGGTGAGCCTTTCAATAGGGATGGGTTGTCTCACGGGTTTGGGTTTTTTCTTCTTTTTCTCATGGCAGGCCAAGAGCTCTGATCCAGTGAAAAGGAAATGCCCCTCATGTAAAGCTAAACTACCAGAGGGATGGAAGAAGACCTTATGTCAGGTCTGCATAGATGCACTAGTGAAAGAAGAAGCTTCCTCCGTTTGCAGCGATCTGATCGCATCAGTCAAAAAGGAGCTTGATGCGACTATACAGTCTTTCCGCTCTTCACTAGTGAACCCATCCCTGAGTCAACCATCTGCCTCACAATCCTCCCTAGGCTCACCTGTGATCCCGTCGGTAGAGAATGAGTTATCTCTCACCCAAGAGGGACTTTCCCCCACCCAGTCTAGAGAAGAATCTGAGGGGGATGAAGAAGGTGAGGAATTCCCTTCTAAGTTTAAATTGTCTTTGGAACAGGTGGATGGCCTGTTGAAGGCAATTTGTACTACCTTAGGGTTAGAGGAGGAGAAAAAAGAGTTGTCCCTGCATGACAAAATGTACGCAGGACTCAGCGAACCTAAGAGTCGCAGTTTCCCAGTGCACCCAGTCATATCTGAGGCTATTAAAAAGGAGTGGGCAGAGCCAGAAAGGAAGCCTTTTTTCCCTAAAAACTTAAAAAGGCGTTTTCCTTTCGATGAAAACCCGGCAGAAGTCTGGAATAAAAATCCAAAACTTGATGCCGCTTTCTCCCAGGTCTCAAGATCGACTGACCTAGCATTCGAAGACATGGGAGTATTAAAAGACCCCATGGACAAGAGGTTGGACTTGCAGCTAAAAAGAGCTTGGCAATCCATTATGGGAAACCTAAAACCTGCTATGGCGACTACGGTCGTTTCCAGAAATATGGAGTTCTGGTTAAACCAACTTAAGGCCCATATTGCAGCAGACTCCCCAAAACAAGAAATTTTGGAATCTTTCTCTACCCTCTCAACTGCAGTAGCATATATATCTGATGCTTCAGCTGAGTCTATTAAAATGACAGCCAGATCTGCAGCCCTGGCTAACTCAGCCCGAAGGGCTTTATGGTTAAAAACCTGGCCAGGAGACGCGGCTTCCAAGAACAAACTCTGTGGAATCCCGTTTCAGGGTGACTTACTTTTTGGCCCTGACTTGGACGCTGTGTTAGATAGGACAGCGGATAAAAAGAAGTCTTTTCCAATCAAAAAGAAAAAGCAACCAGCAAAAAAGTTTTTTCGTCCCCCCCGGGCTCAGGAAAGCAGACCCCAGGAGAAAAGGAGGAACTGGACGTCGCAGAAAGGTAAAGGAAAGGGAAATGTCCTTTTCCATCCTCCTGCGACCTCCGGAAAGACCCAATGACTTGGGCCTCCCAGTAGGGGGAAGACTTCAGAGTTTTCTCCCTCCTTGGGCCAGCATGACAGAAAATCGATATATTCTGGAGATGCTGTCCCAGGGTTACAAAATAGAGTTTTTGGAACCCCCGCCAGAAAAATTCTATGTGACAAACCTATCAAGGGACGTCACAAAGGCCCTAGCCATGAAGAACCTGTTAAAGGATCTGAGATACCAGAGGGTCATTGTTTCGGTACCCCCGGAAGAACGGGGCAGGGGGTTCTACTCTCACATTTTTTTGATAAAAAAGCCATCAGGGAGCTACAGGTTAATCCTCAACCTAAAACCCCTGAACAGATTGGTCCATTACAAAAAATTTTGCATGGATTCAATTTTCTCAGTCAGGAACATGCTGACAAAAGGGTGCTTCATGGCATCTATAGACTTAAAAGATGCTTACCTGCACATTCCCATAGCTCCGCAGTCTCAAAAGTTCTTGAGATTCGCAGTGAATATGGGCAAAGAGATTGTACACCTGCAGTTCAGGGCCCTTCCCTTCGGCCTTTCGTCAGCCCCTCGTATCTTTACGAAGGTAATGGCGGAGGCTCTCGCCCCTCTTCGTCTTCAGGGGGTTGCGGTAATCCCGTACCTAGACGACCTCCTCTTCTTTGCCCCCTCCAGGGAGAGGTTGCAGGAGGATCTGGCCGGGGCTCGCGGTCACTTGGAGGCTCTGGGGTGGCTAGTAAACGTCCCAAAATCAAACCTCAATCCAACCCAGAAGATACTCTTTCTGGGGTTCCAGATAGACTCAGTGGAACAAAGGATTTTTCTCCCAGAGGAGAAAAAGGTCAGGATTCAGAGGGCGGTTTCAGCTCTTCAAACGAACCAGTTGGTTTCAGTGAGAAGAATCATGTCAGTTTTGGGGACTTTGACTTCTTCGATGCCTGCCATCCAGTGGGCAAGGAGGCATTTCAGGCCCCTCCAGAGGTTCCTCTTAGGAACGTGGGATCACAGGTCAGAGAGCCTCGACACCAGGGTAAGAGTTCCTCCCAGGGTCAGACGCTCGCTGTGGTGGTGGAGAGGTCAGGAAGTTCTACAGAAAGGCCTTCTTTGGTCCTTCCCAACAGAAAAGGTGGTCACAACGGACGCCAGTATGTGGGGATGGGGGGCACACATGGGTCAGGACTTGGCACAGGGGACATGGTCTCAGGACGAATCCAGAAGATCGTCAAATTGGAGAGAATTAAAAGCAGTCGCTGCAGCTTTAGCTGCCTTCTCCCCATACCTCCTAGGGTGCCATGTCAGGATACTGTCAGACAACGCCACTACAGTAGCCTACTTAAACAATCAGGGAGGCACAAGGAGCAAGTCCTTGTATCTTCTATCGGCAGAGATTATGGATTGGGCAGAAACCAGTCTTCTGTCTCTATCCGCTGTCCACCTAAAAGGCACGTTGAACCAGGTGGCAGATTATCTAAGCCGACAGACAGTGCAGGAAGCAGAGTGGAGCCTAAACACAGAGGTGTTCACTCTAATCTCCAGTATCTGGGGCCTTCCGCAGGTAGACCTGTTCGCCTCAAGAAGGAACACCCAGCTTCCTCAATTTTTTTCCCTCGAGAGAAACGACGGTTCTCAAGGGACAGACGCCTTAGCACAGCAGTGGAATTTTCAACTGGGGTACGCTTTTCCCCCCTTTCAGCTAATTCCACTGGTGCTGAGGAAAATACAAAAAGAGGGTGTTTCAGTAATCCTGATAACCCCGTTTTGGCCAAAAAGGGCTTGGTTTTCTCTGATCCTACAGTTGGCAGTCAAACCAGGTTGGCACCTCCCGCTGAGACCAGATTTGTTAACTCAGGGGCCAGTGCATCATCCAGATGTAAGCAGGCTAAAACTCACTGCTTGGTATCTGAGGAGCAATTGCTAAGAAGCAAAGGCTTTTCGGAAAGACTAATTTCCACTTTGCTCTCCAGTAGAAAGAAAGTAACCAGGGCCATTTATGGCAAGGTTTGGAAGGTCTACGCGTCCTTTTGTCATGCAGAACATAGAGAGGTAAAAAACCTAGTCTCAGTTCTGGAATTTCTGCAAAAAGGGGCAGATAGAGGGCTCGCCGTCAGCACTCTTAAAGTGCAGGTGTCAGCTTTAGGGGTCTATTTAGAAAGATCACTATCCTCAGTACCCTTAATCACAAGATTTTTCAAAGCGCTCTCCAGGGCTAGACCGGTCCCAGTAAGATCTTTTCCCTCATGGGACCTCTCCGTAGTCTTGCAGGCCCTTACTAAAGAGCCTTTTGAGCCCCTGCAGAGCATTTCCCTTAAGAATCTAACCCTTAAAACAATTTTTCTTGTAGCAATCACTTCAGCCAGAAGGATTAGCGAACTGCACGCTCTGTCAGTGAAAGAGCCCTTCCTATCAGTTTTTTCAGACAGAATTGTCCTTAAAGTAGATCCGGGGTTTTTGCCGAAGGTAGCGAGCTCCCATAACAGATCCCAGGAGATTACTCTCCCAACTTTCTGTTCTAACCCGAAGGGCAATAAGGAAGAGCAGTTTCACAACCTGGACGTAAGACGTACCTTGTTGCATTATTTAGAAGTTACAGGGGGCTTTAGAGTTTCAGACTCTTTATTTGTTCTCTTTTCTGGAAATAAAAAAGGCAAGCAGGCATCCAAGGCTTCCTTAGCTAGATGGATCAAAACAGCTATTTCTACTGCTTACAATGAGTCGGGTCAATCCCCCCCTAAGGGGGTTAGGGCTCAGGCCACTACATGGGCAGAAAGAGCTGGTGCCACTCCAGATCAGATCTGTAAGGCGGCTACGTGGTCAAGTATGTCTACATTTGTCCGTCATTACAGGCTGGACCTCCTGTCAGCAGGAGACCAGGCTTTTGGCAGAAAGGTTCTGCAGGCTGTGGTCCCTCCCTAAGGGGGTAAGTCTCTATTTTCCTCTCAGGTGCTGTCCTGAAAGACGATTAGGGAAAAATCAAGTTAGACTTACCGGTAACTTGTTTTCCAAGAGTCTTTCAGGACAGCAGCATCCCGCCCTAATGTGTATATTTATATATATATACTGTGACTAACCATATCTCGATTATGTGTTCCAGTTTGGGGCCGGAGGTTCTCTACTACAACTGACCATATGTGGGAAGGAGCCTCCTTTTAAAGTTTGGTGGAAGAGGTGTTTCCTGTGGACAAAGGGAGGAGTCACTCTCTCAGGTGCTGTCCTGAAAGACTCTTGGAAAACAAGTTACCGGTAAGAAGGTTCTCATCCAAAATTTTACAATGCATGGCCCGTCTATTGGCCTGTAACTTTAGCAGAGAAAAGGCCCCAAAGCATCTTACCACCGCTGTGCTTGACTGTAGGGATGTTCTTGGGGGTCATAGTCAGCATTTTTCTTCCGCCAAACACTACTTGTAAATTTTAGTTTTTTCTTCTGGATTTTTGTTTATTTTCTCATTTAAATTACACCTATGATACAAAGAAATGAAGGGTTTATCATTTAAGTGGGCAAACTTACAAAATTTGAAGGGGATCTTATTTATTTTTTTTGTTTATGCAACATGATGGTGCTAATAAAATTTAAGTGCTCACACCACCTCAGTAGTGATGAGCATTCGTGTCGAACTCACGTTTGACTCGAACATTGCCTGTTCATGGAACAATTTGGGGTGTTCGCGGCAAATTCAAAAAGCCACGGAACACACTGTAAAAGTCTATGGGCGAAATCTAAAGTGCTAATTTTAAAGGCTTGTATGCAAATTATTGTCCTAAAGTGTTTGGGGACCTGGGTCCTGCCCCAGGGGACATGTATCAATGCAAAAAAACTTTTAAAAACTGCAGTTTTTTTCAGGAGCAGTGATTTTAATAATGATTAAAGTGAAACAAAAGTATAATATTCCTTTAACTTTCGTACCTGGGGGGTGTGTATAGTATGCCTGTAAAGGGGTGCATGTTTCCCGTGCTTGGAACTGTCATTTTTGCAGGAAAAAAGTCTTTTAAAATCACTTGCGGCTATAATGAATTGTCGGCTCCCGTAATACAGAAAACAGTCACTGAAAGTCATTGATCAAAAAAAAAAAACAAAGCGTGGGGTTCCCCCCCCAAATTAAATTACCAGGCCCTTCAGGTCTGGTAATGGCAAAAAAATATTTATTTGGGGACCCGGGGCAGGACCCGGGTCCCCAAAGACTTTTTATGACAATAACTTGCATGTAAGCCTTAAAAATTGGCTTTTTTGATTTTGAACGTTCGCGTCCCATAGACTTTACTAGGGTTCTAAAGTTCACACAAACTTAGGTCTGTACGCAGGTTCTGGTGCGAACCGAACAGGGGGGTATTCGGCTCATCCATACACATCAGTGAAAATAGATGGGAGCTTACCGGAAACTTTTCCCTATTTAATTTCCTGCATTTTTTTGTTTTCTAAAGTATAACAAATGTTTGTCTGAGCTGCTACAGCAGGCAGTTAATGTAATGAAATGCAACCATCCTACAGTAAATGCACTGCTGAAAAATGTCTTGCGTAAATCTTTATTTCTAAAGACAAAACTCTTGGATGCTGTAGAAGCTCCTACAGGATTGTCTCTACTGGGGGAAATGTATCCATTGTCCTGGTCACCACTATCACTAAAACAGAAGGTGAGGGGAAATCTAAAATGTGTTCTCCGCAGAACAAAATGTAAGGAAAGCCTATATGGTGACACCTGTTCTGGTGACCTCTAAGAGAAATTCCTGTAACGTTGGATAGACTTCCTTTTATGTCCTGTTGTCTCTTGGACAACAAAGTGAAGTCTTCCCAATGAGACATGGACAACCACTTAAAACT